>JBAMHZ010000103.1:2616527-2644805 GCA_037177395.1 Alpinia galanga | reverse complement strand
AGGCGTCAAGGCATCTTCCTGAAGGGACCTCCTTATATTTTCTAGATATACAAAAAATGCTTGATGAGGTTCTCGAAGATGTCCTTTAGCTTATCTTTCTTTTGCATCTATTGTAAGATTGTAAGGTCTCTTTTTTTCTAATGAAAGTATTATTATTTGCCAAGGCAACTCTCTGTATACTTGTCTCTAAGAATCCTTTCGAAGTCGTAACCGACTTGATGGGCCTGACGGAGTAAAATGCGCCAAACTGGTGACTTAGGTGCTGCATCTTAGTCTAAGACTAAGGAAAAATATTGGTGGACGCCTCAGTCTGAGACCAGAGGGAATTTTTTTTGGACGCCTCTCGGTCCAGACTAGAGGGAATTTTCTAATGGACGCCTTGGTTCGAGACTAGAGGGAATTTTCTAATGGATGCCTTGGTCCGAGACCTGAGGAAATTCTCTGATGGGCACCTTAGTCCGAGACCAGAGGGAATTTTCTTATGGACTCTTCGATTTGAGACCAGATGGAATTTTTGAGGGACGTCTCGGTCCAAGACTAGAGGGAATTCTTTTGACGCCTCAGTACGAGACTAGAGGAAATTTTCTGAGGGATGTCTCGGTCCGAGATTAGAGGGAATTTTCTAATGGATGGCTTAGTCCGATGCCAGAGGGAATTTTTTGAGGGATGCCTTGGTCCGAGACCAGAGGAAATTTTCTGATGGATGCCTCGATCCAAGACCAGAGGAAATTTTGAGGGATGCCTCAGTCCGAGACCAGAGGGAATTTTCTAATGGACGCCTCAGTCCGAGACTAGAGAAAATTTTTTGATGGGCGCCTCGGTCCAAGACCAGAGGGAATTTATTGATGGATGCCTCAATCTGAGACTAGAGGAAATTTTAAGGGATGCCTCGGTCTGAGACCAAAGGAAATTTTCTTTATGAACCATTAATCAAGATCGAAAATGCATTAATCATGAAAAAAGGGAGCTAGTTCAGCAAAAGAAATAAGCACAAGTCTTAACACATTAATATTCACATACGATAGTGCCTCAGATGGAAGGCATTCTAGGGTTGGCCCAGTTCTTTCCCATCTTTGTCTTGTAAGTAGTAGGTTGAGGAGTTCAATTTCCAGATAACTCGATAAGGTCCTTCCCAATAAGGTTCTAGCTTTCCGACCTCCCCTATAGTTTGTATTTTTTTCCATACCAAGTCACCACCTGAAAAGATCAGGGGATGCCCCTCTGATTATACGTCTAGCACATGCACTGCCGATATGCCCTCAACTGGGACTCTACTTTTTCTCTAGTTTCCTCCAACAGATCTAATTCAACTTTGTGTTCCTCGGCATTGTCCTCTCGATCATAAGACTTGACCTGAAGTGAATCCATTCCGACCTCCACCGATATTACTACTTCGGCCCCATACACCAATTGAAAAGGTGTCATCCCCATACTTTCTCTAGGAGTTGTTTTATAAGTCTACAGTGTTGGTGCCTATAAGATTCACATATCTCTACGATGGTATGATATTATCCACTTTGGGCCTAAGCCCTTATGATTTTATTTTTGGATTCTACCCAAAAGGCCTCATATCAATGAAGATATCTTTTCATCTTATAAACACATGATCTTTTTCATGTTTTACCAATATGAAATTTTGATTATGTTCCTAATACTCTTAACAGTAATTATACTCTTAAATTTGAATTTAATAATATAGACAGGAAGTGTGAAATTTTAAAATCTTTATAATTTAAGATACATAAGCTCATTTAAAGGTATAATTCATCAATATTACCAAATTATAATATAAGTATAATAAAGAATTATAATTTTTTTAAAAAAATTGACATAGGTTTAAAATATTTTTGTCATAGCACAAAATAAGAGTCAACAATATATTGAAAAATAGATAATGTTTTGATAAATATGAAAATTAGATAAGTAAAATGATAAATCTATAAAATTTAATTACCCAATTCGATAATTTGCTGGGAAAAAAAACCCTTATTTATTTGCCTGTTTATATTATTATTAAGACTAACTTTCTTTTCTTCTTGCGTTGCTCTTCCCTTGCTCCACAGGAAGCAAAGGCTACAACCCTAGCGAAGAGGAAAGAAAGGGGACGGGGAAGGAGGGAAGATGGATGTGGTGAAGGCCCAGCAGCTGTCCGGGAGGGCGGTGGAGAAGGTGATCGTCCACCCGCTGGTGCTGCTCAGCATCGTCGACAACTACAATCGCGTCGCCCGCGACACCCGCAAGCGCGTTGTCGGCGTCTTACTTGGATCCTCCGCCAAGGGCACGGTTGATGTCACCAACTCCTACGCAGGTCAGGCCTCTTCACTTTGATCCCAGCCTCGGTCCCTGGGCCGCAGCTTGTGATCTGGGTGATAATCTCTTTCTGTTAGGTTAGACGATTGTCTAGATAGATCGTGATGGAACGAGGCTAAGTATGATATCAAAATTAGAAATTTGATGTGGGTGGGGGTCTTTGCTTCAGAATTATAATTATGGGTATTATATATATTGTCAAAGAACTAACGGGACTAGGGCCTAATTGTAAATCCAGGATTTTTCTGGATGCATTTAGTGCCTGATAATGTGTCCATTGAACATTATAATTGCTTGGGGATGCAGATGGTGTCTTGGTGAACAAGTTAAGGCATTATGTTCTGCTTAATTTCCTGCTCATAGGCCATGGAGGCTTTAAGGCTTTTCCTGAGAATAGAGTCATTTTTAAGACTTTGGTTTTTTACTTGTTGATACAGTTTTTAAGTATTGAGAAATCATGCACAATTAATTTTTATTATATTTGGTGGTTTGAGGATGTGAGAATTTCTTTCAGTAGATTGGGTTTGATTTCTCCATTGGACCAGATTAATGTGTGCTAATTGGATCCATTCCGTTTGGTCATTTTTAATTTGACATTCCGGTCTAATCAATGTAGTGCAGTTCACAATGATAGTTTATATGATTGTAGACAATAGCCTGTAGCTCTGTACTATGTTCTTTGGCCTTGGATAACTCTTTCATTCATACTTATTGACTAGTTTTGAATTGGTTTTATTGGCAATAAGTGTATGCACCAAACACATAGCTAGTTGCATCGCCTTTGCTTGGTTGCTTCTGTTCCCTTTTGTGACTCATTCTGTGAGATGGATGATCTCTGATTCACAAAAAGAGTAACATAGGATCATTCTATACTTAAAAACCATGGCTTCATTCTTGTGTCTCCGATGTAGATCAGCTGAGCTGAATTGAGATTGACATTAGCCAATCCTATCTCTCCCAAGTGTTTGAAAATTGTGATGTCTGCAACAAATAATCAAAGGCAGAGATAACTACCTCAAGCCAAGTAGTTGGTGGAGTCAAATGAGATTCCATCATCTTATGTAATAGTTGAGGATCATATTTATTCGCCTTGTTTTTGTCCTACAGTTTAAAACTATAAGTCCAGATCCTACCTCTGATATGACCAAACTATCTAGATACTCAATTGGATAACGTGAGCTATGCTTAAAATTTATAGGGTAGGGGAAAGATACAAACAATTGAGCATGCCAAGTAAAAGTTAGCTTAGTTATAAAAAAAAAAAAGTGAGCAGAAAGGCAAATAAGCATGCAGTAAGAGGATGTCTGAACTTTTTTTTGTGTGTGTGTGCAGTTTTTTTTTTTTTTGGAAGATTTTTTTTCTAGAGCCATCTACATAAAGTTGGAAGGGTAGGTTTATAGTTTGCAACCGATAGATTTTACTTTTTAATTTCAGCGCAAATTAGCTAATCATCAATAGATGCAGGATTATGTTAAATCTTGGCTATTAGTTCAGTCATAGATATTATTTTATAATTCTTCTATCTCACTATTGTAATAACTTGTTCCATTAATAAAACACCAGACCATGATGTTGTTAAACACTATTCAGATGAATAATTTGAAATATAGATCTTTGCTTATTCATAAAGTAAATGAGATATAATTAAGAGGCAGATTTTGGATTATGTTGGATCATTTTTTGTTGTGAGTTAATTGCTCAAGTGGTTGTTTTTTTCCTTATTTTTTAAAGTGAGCTGGTTTATATTGTACCTGGAGCACATTGCTGTTCTCTGACCAGATCCTTTTCAACACATTTGCTTTTCGACCACCTATGTTAGAATTACACCATTTCACTGGTTTACATTCCTCACATCTTAACATTTTTTTTTTCAGTGCCTTTTGAAGAGGATGAGAAAGACTCAAGCATTTGGTTTCTGGATCACAATTATCACGAATCAATGTTTTCTATGTTCAAAAGAATAAATGGTGCTGACCTGTTCAAACTTCAAATTTTTTGTGAAAGAATACTAATCTTTCTTTCTATCCCTAAGTCAGGCTTCTTGTTTGTAGCCAAGGAGCACGTTGTCGGTTGGTATAGCACAGGGCCCAAGTTACGGGAAAATGATTTGGATATCCATGCTTTGTTTAATGAGTAAGATTATCAGTTCACTAGGTTGTTTAATTTAACATTTTTTTAAACAAAAACTCTTCTTTCCTAAAGCCAGTATCAGAGAGTTAACACTTTCCTAGTTCCTTATTTAAGTATCATCACTGGTCCTCTGTTTACCCTTCTGAATAGATATCAAGTGGTCAGCATGACTTGCTCTTTCTTATAAATCGTAACATGGTGCTTTGCGCATAAATTTTGATGGACTTAATTTTTCACTTAACCATTTTTTGAGAAACAAGAAATAAGTTTTGTTGGCCGTACTAGATTGAAATTTTTGTGTCCATTTTCCTTTTTTGAGAAATAACATTTCGGATCTAGTTGGCTATGCCATGTTGATGCTTTGTGCTTGTCACTCCAGCTATGTTCCAAATCCTATCTTGGTAATTATTGATGTCCAACCTAAAGAGCTTGGCATACCTACGAAAGCATATTATGCTGTGGAAGAGGTCAAAGAGGTGAGTGTGTATGGGTCTAGTGACTAGTGAGTTTTAATGTATTTGTTTATTTAACAAGTTTTATTAAATTGTTTTATTTGGCTGTAGAATGCCACACAGAAAAGTCAGAAAGTGTTTGTCCATGTGCCCTCAGAAATTGCTGCTCATGAAGTTGAGGAAATTGGTACTGAATTGTTCCATTGAGACTCCAATGATCCTTTTAATATATATATATATATATTATCCAACTAGTTGTCGAGTAGCCATTTGAGTGGCCAAATATTCTATTTGTGAAAATAAACTAGCAAAGCATTTATATGGACTAATTTCTCCTCTGTTTTCAGGAGTGGAACACTTGTTGAGAGATGTCAAGGATACGACAATCAGCACCCTAGCGACTGAGGTTATTACTCTTCCTAATTGAGCAATGCAATATTAACAGGATTTATGTGTGAATTTGTGATACATTATCTGAGATGATTGTTAAAATCTGTATTTTGCGCAGGTCACTGGCAAACTTGCAGCTCTGAAGGGGCTAGATGCAAGGTTACACGAGATACGAAGTTATCTAGAACTTGTCATTGATGGGAAGCTACCTCTGAATCATGAGATTTTGTACAACTTGCAGGTACAGTATACCTTTGTCATTTTCTTTTATCATCTTTATAACCAGCATTTCCTGTGAGTTTTTCCTTGATTTTTCTCTACCTAAATATCAAACTTGCATTCACCAGTGTTTGAAATCTAGCATATCGAAGCATATATATGATCATAATTTTTGTGCTGATTCAAATCCAAGTAAATTATCTTTTGCAGGACATTTTTAATCTACTTCCAAACCTCAACGTGAACGAATTAATTAAGGCGTTTGCAGGTAATGTTGTTACTTGCAGCAAACCAAAAGCAAAGTCTAAGAAAATTCTTTCTTTTTCTCCAGATTTTCAACATTTTTATCGACATTATTTCCCTTCCATTTTTGCAGTGAAAACAAATGACATGATGCTAGTTATATACCTCTCTTCTCTCGTCCGGAGCGTTATCGCCCTTCACAACCTGATTAACAATAAAGTGAGTCTAGTTCATACTGTATTTTCTGACTTTGCTGTACGTTTGTTTCTTAACTAGAGTCGTCCACATCACTGGAATTTGACTGTGGATATCAGTTTCTAAATTGAAAATGATGGCAATATTTTTACAATGATTCGATCTACATCAGGAATCAGGATAATTATTCACTTGGCAACTTGTAATTTCTAGACTATAATCGTGTGTTTGGCTCATAAAAATAGTTATTCTATAGTCTATAAATCTCCAGGGAGTAAGTATTGTTATGTTTGGATGAAAATGAACTTGAAATAATTTTTGTGGGCCAGACGGCCAACTTCATGATGGATTTATATTTTTTTTATATGAATTGAATAATAGAATAATCATTCCATTGTATGAACCAAACAAGAAATATTTTATTTTATTTCATTACGTGAATCAAACACATCACATAATAGCCTCAATCATCTCAATTATATGAACATAAGTTCCTTAGATTTAGCTGCATTATGCAATAAGCATCTGAAGTTATTCATTTTGGTGATTGTAGATGTTGAACAAGGACCATGAGAAAGCTGAAGACTCTAAGCCCTCTGCAACAACTGCTACTGTAAACTAGGATCGGATAACCCTATACCTTCTGCTACGAGTATTTATTTTTATGCACTGAAACAGGGATCACTTAGCTTATGGATTTCACTGGTTGGTTAGTTTATCTAGGAGGTCCATTTTGCGCTTATCATCATCTGGATTCTCGCTTGGCCGCCAAGTTCCCTCCAAAATATTTAATTCATTTGAAGGTGATACACTAATTATGATTATCAATTTGTAAGTTGGATGTTATATGCAGAATTGGACAATCCTTATTATCTATTTAAGTACTTTGGCCTCAAATCAAATAAATAGCTTATGGTGTAAATTTTATTTTTTGAGCAACTACCCTCAGTCAGAATGGTACACGATACATTTTATATTTTAGATGAAATAAATAAATCTCTATTAGCCAAATTCATTCGGTATTTGCCATATTTCACCAAAAATAAAAATGCCAAACGGATAGTCATGATGATTCATCTACGACTTCAGATTTTACTTACACGAAGCTAATTAATGAACACACTCTCCACCAAATTAATCTTTTCACTGCACGGCTATTGAATTCTTTATGGGAATTCAGTCAGGTTTTGCCATCGTCTTGTACGCAGCAACGAAACATTACGAGGGTTTAGCTCCTCGCTCTACTTGTCTCCTCCTCGCCCGAGCATTCCACCTAAACCACCCATGTCTTTGGAACCCATCTGCTTCATCAAGCTCTGGAGGCCACCCATGCCACCTATCTGCTTCAGCATTTGCGGGGGCAAGACCTTGCTCATGTGTTGTGCGTTCATATTTCGAGACAAAGCACTCATTTCGCCTTTCTTTGGGATCTTAAGCCCTTTCATCTTGCTCCAAATTTTGGCAAGGCGCTTATATTCCTCCAACATCTCCATGACATCTCTGACAGACCTGCCTGAGCCCCTTGCAACCCGCATTATGCGGGAGTCATTGAAAAGTTTCGGATTTGTGCTATCCAACTCTGAGTTGCACAGAAAAAGGGAATGAGAATTCGTACCTATTTACCCAACATTCTAGAGTTTGCTATCACATTTACCTGCGTTTGTCATGGAATCCATCATCGTCATGTAACGCTTGATTTTTGCTTGGCTCTCTTTCTCGTGCCCTTTCGGCATCAACTCTGCGCTAAACCCAGGTAACATAGAAAAGACCTGAATGTAACATTGTGATAGTAGTCAGATGATCGAAAAAAAAAAAGAAAGAAAGAAACCATTTCGTACTGGATGAAAATTAAGGAAGAAGGATAGCGGTCATAAAACATATCAATATAAATGTGATATCGAAATGAATGGTTATTTGCTATTGAAATAAATATTTTGCTAATAATACTGACGATACAGAATTTTTCTACCTGTCCAATAGGACCCATTTTGAGAATATTCTGAAACTGCTCGTACATAAGTCGGAGAGTAAAGTTTCCTTCAGAAAGCTTCTGCAAAAGCTCAGGTTGTTGATCTGTAGGCACGACTTCATGAATTTTGTCCATGAACCCAGACCAATCGCCCATACCTACAGTTGGTGAATAGCTAAAATTATCAATTACCAAGCCAGTATAGCGGCAAATGTCAGTGACATAAATATTACTATACCTAAAAGACGACTAACAAATGGCTTGACATCAAATACTTCAAACTCCTCCATGTGCTCTCCGGTTCCAATAAAGATGACAGGGCTTTTTGTGGCTGCAACTCTGCAAGGGTAAAAAAAATGTCCATTAAAGATAGGTACCGAAGTGTTTATGTTTGCCCACCAGAAGGTGTAATAATATTATACATAGATAAATGCAAGCATATAACACATTGTTCTGTACAAATATATATATATATATATATATATATATATATATATAAAAACAAAGTTCGTGGAGAAAACAATATAACACCCAAAGTATGTAATTTAATACTTGAGTCAGATGAGTGTAACAACGAGCTCTTACGCACTAAGTGCACCGCCACCTTTTGCGTGGCCA
This sequence comes from Alpinia galanga, assembly GCA_037177395.1. Lineage (NCBI taxonomy): Eukaryota > Viridiplantae > Streptophyta > Magnoliopsida > Zingiberales > Zingiberaceae > Alpinia > Alpinia galanga. The sequence goes on along the minus strand of JBAMHZ010000103.1, from coordinate 2,636,279 downwards.
TCCATTTTAGTGATGATCACAGCTCCAACTGCTACACTCTGTTTGAAGGCTTGTGCTTGATCAAATGCTGCCTGACCAATACTACTGTCCATGACAAATATGATGAGATCGGGTTTCTGAGATACAAGAACAAGATATTAGCATATTTTTTGTTGTATACAACAACAGTCAGATGTTTATATGAAATGGAAAGAACAATATATATATATATGTACCGTTGCTTCTGAGACTTGGCGCATTTCTTCAAACAAAGCAGCCTCCTGTTTGTGTCGTCCACTTGTGTCCACAATAATCAGATCTCGATTTTCTTTCTTAAATGTTTCAACTCCTTCAACAGCGATTTTTACAGGATCTGATTCCATGTAGCTGTATCAAGTGATGAATGAGAGCTGTAAATATGCTGAGCAAAGACTTCAAGTGCATAGACAAGATCAGCACAATACTCCATTCAGTTATAAAGCAAAATAGACAGAAAACAGAATATACATTAACTCACTGGACAGACTGAATCATTATAGTTGCTGTGTCACTATATTTAACTATCTCATGCTTCTAAGCTTCTAAAAGATCAGTAATACTAACAGATTCTTCAATAATTAGATCACCCATCAGCACCATTAAGCTAATGGGAATGCAATAATTGTGGTGCTTAACACAAACTCTAGCTGTTCCAAACAAATACTGCTAACAATAAGTTAACTAGAAGCGGTTAAGAGGAGAATAAGAAAATAAACAAAAACATCAACAATCTTCTGGAAACAATACCTTCCATAATAGGGGATTTTGGTTTTGGTTGCGTTTTGCTTCAACTGATCAAAAGCACCAGCTCTAAATGTATCAGCACAAACTAATGCAGGTTTCCATCCCTTCTTTTGATGATAATATGCATATTTAGTACACGTTGTTGTCTTTCCAGAACCTGATACAAACAGCAGTCTGTAAGTGACACAGGAAATTGTTTGAACATTGAACCAGTTATAAGGGCAACATTTCTTAAGCAAAACAATCTGACTGATGTAAGGCAGACACACTACAAGTTAAAGTATGTAGTTATGAGTATATGTGTACTCCCATATAGAGTGTTTAGTCAGTCATATAAATACAACTGTAATAGTTCTCTTTTGATAATTACATTGTAATGCTATCCTTCAAAACAGAGTATGACAGTCAGCTCTCTCCTAAGGTTAGATTTTTTTTCTCTTCAAATCCCTAAAAGGGTAAGGGTTAATGTGGCAGTACGGCCTCCCTCCCCAACCATCTCACCATAGAAGCAGAATATCTTTCCACACCTTCTCAATGACCTTCCTATCGATTCTGTCTATCACAATAATATAAGGCTTTATCCAGTTGTTTAACCCAATATCTTTTTTTCCATACAGTCATTTAGATTTTCTACTTCATCTTCAAAATTCAGTTGGAGGAGAATTTATTGCACCAATTGTACTGAAGATTAGATCAATTCGGTCAAAGCCTCTTCTGAAGATAATTACCAACTTCACCTTAGAGATATACATATCAAAGCTTCACAATCACAGCATTAGTGTTGAAAGTATGTTTCTATAGGGATAATGATGCATAACTAAAATGTGGAACCGCCACATTAGCTACATCATTTAGTAACCATAACAGTGATGCATAACTAAGATCACACATAACAGTGATGTGAGCCCCATGCACCAATTTGCATACATCATTTAGTAACCATGGTGAATGATTGCCATGGTGAAATATTAAAAAAAAAAAAAACAAGCAAGAAAGTCGTAAATGATAAAGACACTTGAAATCCAATGCATATGCATATTATCCAAACTGTTAATTATTGCATGTATTCTTGCTGATATATCGCATATTTTGTAATTGTGGTGACTCTGTCTTTTGTGTTTTTTGTTGATTCAAGTCATTGAAACAGAAAAAACCTCATTAGTTTATGAAAAACACTCTGAGTATAATACATTTCTAGCATAGCTCTGATCATTATGATGATGCAGGTGTCAATTGAAATGTCAATTATTGTTATACCTTGGAGGCCGACGAACATTACCACACTAGTCTTTCCCTTCTTGGGAGTGAAAGAAGGTTTTCCAGGATCCAACATCTTGCATAGCTCATTGAAAACAGCCTAACAAAATAACAAAAACCAACACTGCAATTAGAACTGGTAGAATCATTAAAAATGAACTCAGCTACCAACTTATACCAACAGACCTACATGTGGCACACTGCAGAAAGATAACAAGTCAAAATGGCAAATCATTTGTTTAGATTGACTGCAGAGTTAAGAGTAATTTTCAGACAGTGTACACGAAAACAAATTTGAAAAGAAAAAGAATAGGAAATATAGAGCATTTTAAATAATGTGCATTTGAAATTCATCCCATTTTCCATGCAAAGCCATGCTTTAACATGGCGAGTCATGGAAAATACTGGGTAATCATTGCAAGGCAAATCTATGATAATTCACATAAATGTGCAAAAGAAACCAATTTCATACCCGCCAAATTACAAGGAATTCACAATATAGAGACAAAATACAATTATTTTATGTATTTTTATATCAATTTTGGCATGCAAAACTAGCATTATAGTTAGGTTTTTAAACAAGCAAGCTTTCAGCCACACTATACAACAACAACAACAATCAAGTCCCACTAAGTGGGGGAAACTGGGAATTGAACCCAATGTAAATCGAACACGCAACCTTCTGATATGGAGTTAGAAATGGTCTATAATCACAAAGAAAAAGCAACAGAAAACTACAATCACTGCCACATCAATTGTCAAGGATCCACTATATGAATATTAGATCTTTATTGAGCTTTATACGTTGCTACTAAACCAATATAATTTCAATCTTTTGGTTAGTTTTTGGAGCTTTCCATCTATACCTTGCACCTTCCAAATCTGATCGATCAACTTATCTAAAGAATTTATTGGTTGTGTTCAAAGATGGACATATTTTTACCCAATTTATCTCATCTCATTTTTACTGTAATATCTACATGGATGTGCTCAGGAATACTAGCACTTCTATTTACATCATTTTGTAACTGACCATAAAAATCCATCTGAATAGTTTTACTTCTGCAGAACTAGTTTAATCGCAGAGGTTAACATAAACGTCACGGAATGATTTCAAATCCAGGAAACAAAGGACGCCAACACTGCAAAGGAATCAATTCGAACTAAAACACATAATTTCAGTTATCATACGATCCCATAAATCCTAATTCTAACTTTGTTGTTGAGTATGTGTTATTTTCCCCCTGGAAAATTTTAACCGTCAGATCTTGTAATAGGGGAAAAAAAGAAGAAATCAAAACGGCATATTTATGTTAATCCTAGATCGAAAAATTCTAAATGACTTAGGGCGACAGATAGGCACCGACCTGTTGAATTATTCGACGCTTGTTGTGACCCGCGGCGAGCTCGTCGAGATTGACGATACGCTTGATGTTCGCCTGCATATCGCGGACCAGCTTGAACTGCACGTCGGACTGCAGCAGGGCGCGGGAGATCTCATTGAGGCACTCGTTGAGCACCTTCTCGTCGATGATGGTCGCGTTGCTCATCTGCTGCAACGCGCGGGCGATGCTCCCCCCAAGCTGTGCGAGCACCATCTTTGCGCCAAGATTCGCCGCCCGATCACAATTCTTGGAATTAGGGTTACGTTTCCAGAACAAGAATGAACAGAGGGGACGTTTGCAATTGGGGAAGAAGGAAGAAGCGGATCGAGAAGCCCAGAAGGAGGAGAAGTTTGCATAATACTCCTCGATAAATACCATTTCCCACATAAGCCATACTGGGCCGCCGTACCTCCAGGCCCAAATAAGTTCATATTGGGCCCGACTCGCTCAGAACCAATTTTCTTGTGGGCTGGACCAATTTGGTTTTATTTTGTTTTTTTTTTCTTGTTAAGTATCGTATTTTTAGGTCATTAGCCCGACTAGCCCGGGAGAGCGATCAGTTTTGTTTTATAAAAAATTTTCATTAACCATCAGGATAAATCAAGAAGCATTCACGTAGAAAACTTAAATAACTCTCAGCCTATTTAAGAAAAAATCTTATAAATATATTAGGATTGAACTGTAAATATCTGAAAGTCAAATTGAATACTTTATTACTGTATCATCGCAAGGCACTGTAGAGCTCAAATTTGAACTACAATACTTCATCTTAATTTATAACTTTTAGCAACTTTTTAGATTGACAACGCACTTTAGAGTGTCATTCCATTATCCTTTGAGATAGCACCGCAATAATAGTGCACACAAAAAAATGAAAAAGAAGAAATTAAAGAAGAACAAAAAAAAAAGTGATTTAGTGATTTGCCTACTTCACAAAATAGCCATGCAAAATACTATTAAAATCAAATCAATTATTTTATTTTAGGATTACAATGACTTTATATATACCGTCCTAATTATATATGATATTTTAGAATTATCAAAAAATATTATGTATTAATAAAAATTTCAAATTACTCGGTGCCTCTAAAATATATCAATATTTAACTATATTTTTGGAAGAAAAATTTTGTCAGAGAAGTCTATTTTTTAAGAGTCTATCAAAAGAAGTTCTTTCATTTCCTTAAAAAATTCATTTATTCCTAATTCATTCATCTCTATGAGAAATTTTTTCATCTTGCAAGGAGCGTGTCTAAAGGAATCTGTCTCCTAATGCGCCCTTAATTAGGTAATATGTTCTCAGTTATGTGACCAATTAGTAAAGGCACTGCGTTTAGTACTTTATAATTTAGTATAATTACATTACAAAATAGATTCATTTATTTAGTATAATTTTAATACCGTAATATAATGTAATCTAGATTATAAAACATAAATTAATTTTATAATTTAGATTATGGACTAAAACTCATGTAATTCAGATTATATTACAAGGTCAATAAAGTCAATGTTAACTGTCGACGACTAAAGACTATTGATCGTAGCTGCCGGTTGGTTACCGGCCGACCACCAACAACGATCAATGGCGATCGGCGACCCACAATAACTGATAGCCAACCGTGATCAACAGCAATCGACGATCGATGACGTACGGTAAGAATAAATATCAAATAAAAAAAATATAATCACTCTTGTAATTAAATATTACATTACAAACTTTAACCAAACATAGTAGTAATGTAAAATTAATTCTATTATATTACATTACACATTTTATTATATTACAACTTATCAAACACAACCTAAGAATGAACGAATCACCTTTTACATCAATATATAAAGAAATCTGTCTATCTCTCTCTGATGAATAGAGTATATCTAGAGGAGTTTATTCACTTCTCTTAGAAGATTTTTCAGTTTTAGGAAGAGTCTGTGCTGAGAAATCTGTCCACCTCACTGTGAGCCATCCCTCAACATATTCAAACTTTGTTGAGTCCATACGGAGGAATCTGTCCACCTCAAGACATTCAAACTTTGTTCGTTCACCTACCAAACACTTTGCCTTCCACCTCCCACAATTCCCACTAGTCCCTTCCATTCCGGTGCCAAATCGGAGTAGGAAGAACTGGTCATCCACCTTTAACAAACTCAAAGCTTCTCCTTATAAATAAACCCTTTTAATTTTTTTTTTTCCCTGGCAATTCCAATTGCACCGCCACCACTTCGATCGATCTCACTATCGATTCCATTCCACCTCTTCGATGGCACGGAGCGATCCGCTTGTTCTTCCAATGCGCGTCGTCGCGTTGGTGCTCGTCGGCATGCTCCAGTTGGCTGCGCCGCCTCCGTCGGCCAGCGCCCAGACGCTCGGGTGCGCGCCGGCGCTGTCTGGCCTAACGCCCTGCATCAGTTACCTCGTGGGCAACTCCTCGTCCCCGACGTCGGCCTGCTGCTCGCAGCTGACGGGGTTGATGCAGTCTCAGGCTCAGTGCATCTGCCTCATCCTCGGCGGCGGCATCGCCCAGCTCGGCTTCATCCTCAACCAGACGCAGGCCTACACTCTCCCTGGCGCCTGCCGGATCAGCTTCTCCGCCGGCCGCCCCTGCCTCGGTCCGCATCGATGGTGACCTCTCCTAATTAAGTTTGCTCAGCTGCTCGCTTACATGGTTCTGGTGGTGCAGGATTCAGTACGCCGGTGCCGGCAGGAGCACCAGCCGGAGCTCCGGCGGAGGCGCCTGCGCTTCCACCTGCTGCTCCTGCCTCCACGACGCCAGCTCCGACGAGTGGCAGCGCTGTTCCGACGGTGGATTCGACTCCTTCGATACCAAACGCCGGGGCGCCTCCCGGAGGTAAGATCGGATAAACTAGCAGATCAAATTGTGATGGGAATTGTAAGTGTTCGTCGTTTTGCTGCAGGGAATGGTTCGAAGACGACGGAACAGTCATCGGCGGCGATGAGATCCTTCGGATTCAAGCCTGTTCTGTTCTTCTCCATTATCGCCGTCGCTTCGTATGCTTGGATTTGAATTATATTCAGATTATTGGTTGGCGTTGCTTTGTGCTTGTGATTGATTTCTAGAGATTGAATTATATTACTTTTCTGATTGCAGAAATGGAATTTATTTACATTTTTTTAAGATCAATTATATATTTATAACGAGTTAAATTGACTAAGAGACCATGCAAGTCAACGGTCCGAACAAAATTAAAACGGTCGAATCTTAATCGACCGCCGCCGCAGCACCGCAACAAAATTCTGCACGGCCATTTTTGCCTCGTCGGTGTACACGTGGCCCAGAGGCGGTAGGCGAAGGGGAATATTTTATCCTTATCAGTATGGATTCAATACAAATATTAGTTTCGTTAGGATCTTACACTTCCACACCGCGCGCATTAACCTGAGTGGGCAATGATTAATGGATGACTTTTACAGTCCAAATGGGCTGAAACTGTCGCGTCGATTGCAGAGGATCCAAACCTGTCCATTCTTTGCCCATCACAAACCGCCCCCTTTTCCGGATCGTCCTTCGCTTCATAATTAGGTCTTTTCATCTTCTTCCCCAAATCGAGTGTGATTTTCCTCGCTTACCTCTTCGGCGTCGATCAAAAAGCAATTTTTCTGAAGGAATTTGCGATCTATTTCATATTCGAGCTAAATTCTCTTTGTAATCGATCAGAAGGCAATGTCTTTTTTCTGAAGGAAGTCGTTATTTTGTTTCGGATCGAAGCTTCCCCTCTTCACTCGCGGTAGATCTGAGTTCCGCAGGAGGTATGAGGGTGCATCCGGCTCCTGCGAAGCGCAACATCACCTCCGCCGCCGCCGTGCTCGGGCGGCAGAAGAAGCTCCGCCGCCTGCCGCACGTCTTCGGCAAGGTCCTGGAGCTGCCTTTTTCTGCGGAGGTGGACGTGGCGGTGGAGGAGGATGCGGACGGTTTCCGATTCGCCGCGACCACCGACGAGCTCTGGGGCCCGGTCCGAGCCCACGCCATCGAGATACACCCCGGGGTGATGAAGGTGGTCGTGCGGGACGGAGAAGTAGCCGGCCGCGGCGGCGGCGGGTGCGAACTCAGCGAGGATATCGACCTGAACCGGTGGAGATTCCGCCTGCCGTCATGCACCCGGCCGGCGCTCGCCACCGCTGCCTACGCCGACGGGGAGCTTGTGGTGATCGTGCCAAAGAGGCCCGAGTTCGAGCGAGACGTCGGAGCATAAAGCGATTTTATTCGTCTTGTAATTGTACAGCTTCAAGTTTATCGATCCTGTAAACGATTAATTGACAATTAAGAGTATAAATAAATACTTCAATAATAATATTATATATTTTTTGAATTAAAAGTCAAGAGAGATCAATTAATCTCTGGCCATTTGATCTCCATCTAGGGTTTCGGTTCCTTCCTTTCCCCTGACATTTCCATGGACGGCGATTCTTCCTCCCGGCGCGCGCGTCCGAGAGCTGCGGTCGGGCGAGGAGAGAAACCCTAGTCGCCTGCGTCGCCATCGTTGGTAATTACGTTGGTTTTACCCTTCTTATTTCGAGTGCGTTTTCGTCGATGCCTACTTCAACATGCCGCGGCGCAGTCGCCGGTTGCGAACGAGGAGGACTTCCAGCACATTCTCCGCGTGCTCAACACCAAAGTCGATGGGAAGCAGAAGATCATGTTAGCGCTAACCTCCATCAAGCGTATCGGCCGCCGCTCGCCAACATCGTTTGCGAGGAGGCCGATGTCGACATGAATAAAAAAAGATTCTCCTTTGCCCTCGATTCTGGTTGTTTGATATAATTTTCCATATATTATGTAAAGGATTGCAGTCATGAATTGCTGCGTTTTGTTGCTTGTTCTTAGACACCTCTGGTCTTCACGAGGTCGCAAGGTGATCGATCATGCGAAAGCAAAGTCGTGCCATTGATTGAGTTCGATAGTATATGGAAACATTTGTAGGTTAAAAATGTTTATTTAGTGTGCAACTGGTTCTTCATTGATAGTGCCTTTTGAGCAGAGCATGGATGTTCAAGATTTTGGCTTCGTCGCCAATCCACGGCTGTTCAAGATCCCAGAATGGTTTCTAAACCGGAAGGACTAACAAGGATGGTCGATAGTCCCAGGTTGTTTCCACTGTGTTGCTCTTAACGGTTTGCAGAATTCAGTGCGCAGGAACTGATGCTGATAATACCCCCTACCAGTGGGTCTGGCAGAGCCTGATCAATGGCTCTGCCAAAGTAGAAAGCTAGGCCGAGAGCTCGGTCAAATGAAATACAGTTCAATCTAAATCTGCATATTCTATACCTTGGCAGATAACCCTGTCTCGGTGAATGATTATATCGTTGCTCGGCCATCTCTCACAGCCATATATCTTAGCTTAACTCTAGGTTTCACATTAGATGTCTCGGTCATGTCTCGAATATAATTTGGCTCGGCTCAATCTGTCACATCTATGCATTGGTGAGATCAGATCTCCTTCATCATTCATCTAATGCACCTCATCGTGCTGTCTATGTCATAAATGTGAAGTTATTCCCCGTATAAGATCACCCTCCCTGCAGTTGCAGTAAGCTTTGTAATGTTATATTTTGACCATGCTAAGTATGTTGTCCATGTCCTTCTAGAAAAGACATCTTATCAAGTCTCTCCTTCTGACTATCTCTGTATGAAGAAGAAAGTAATCACAAAAACAAACTCAAACTCTAACCTTGTTTCGTTAATCATTTTTTTCACCACCCTTTACAAATTGACTTGACCTTTGGAGAAAATTCCGTTAGCATATCTCCAGTGCCCCTAATCTTATGTTATTTTAGTAAGATTTTTTAACATTCGGAGACCCATCCCCCTCCAGAGCTTCCTCAAAGTATCTGGGTGCTAAGCTCCCCACTTCATTCCCAGCTTAGTCGGACAAAACAGGAACTATTCTAGGCCCCTTCGTCACTACTACTGGGGCCTTCGAGTTCGCAGTCAGGACACGAAGACTACTACAGGCAGGGAGGGGGAAGACGGTTGGTGTTTCCTGGAAATGAACCGTAATAATTTTGATGTTTATATCCTGCGCCTTCTAATCAGAAATGGGTGGTTAATACTTAATACACCGATTGAGTTTTCTTTTTTTGGTCTTCTCAGAGCAAGTAATTTTCGATCAAAGCTCGAAGGATAAGCAACCACACCAGAAGAGTTTCAGTCTTTTCTGAACTTCATTGCCTCCATGTCCATTATATTTGGACATAAGTGATTTGCAGAGAAGGCACAAAAACCTTCCTGGCACGTTATATAGGCTGACAAACCGGGGGTTTAAAAGGATGATGAAAAGCTCAATGGTATAAGCAACCACTTTGTGATAAGGGAGGGTTTTGGGTCTTTATTTCTTCTTCCATATCTACGCAGACTTAGGCAGAAGCAGTTTGCAAATAAAACCCTCTTGCAAAGTCGCTCAAAATAAACGAAGAACGATAAGAGCTCAAAGGATAAGCAATAAAACTAAACTCAAGTAGATTTTACAGGAAAAAAAAGATGAAAACCACACATTAATCATGTTCCTCTGAGTGAGTGTATTAGGGTTTTTCCTTAACTTCGTCTATATCGAAAAGGGGAGTATGAGCAAATCTCAAGGGATAGGGGCAAACTAGAACAAACTGATATGATACAAAAAAAAATTCCTTCCCACTTCAAATTATATAATCAGGCCTTTTTTCAAAACTACCAAAACAAAACCAAAGATTAGCAAATTCCTATATACAATTATAAATTCAGAAATCTGATCTGAGCTGTAGCCAAATCAACCGACTTGGCGAGTCACACCATTAAGGTCCTTTTAAGTGTAGTTCATGAGATATTCAATACATCTTTAAGTATGTAATGTTACACAACTCTCCAAAGCTAAGAACCAAATATATTCTGTTTGGTTTCATTCTCATCAGAAGTACAAACAAGAAGAGCCTGGTTTTTTATCGCTTTAAAAATTGCTTATATGACAACAAAGCGAGTATAGGGACCTGAGTGATCATCAATCGAGGGCCGAGATTGGGGGAGTGCAAAATATTTTACCGGTCACATAAAGAGATAGTATGCCAGCTGAAGAATTAAAATTCCAACTCATTTCAAGGAGTATATGCAGACAGACTTACTTTGCAGTCTTGGCATGGGCTTCCACGATGCAAGGAGTTTAGAAACGTCGTGGAGTCATGCAACTTCCCCAATCCAGGCAGCCCATCGATCATCAGGAGACTGTCCGACCATAGCAAATGGAAGCAATGTAGAGGTTCTTCGCCCATTTTTCCTGCAAAAGGACTTGGTTCAGTTTGAAAATTGTCTCCATATGACCCATAAGTACCAACTTAATTGTATATGTTCTACAGCTTACCATACCATTACCACCACCAGAATACTAAAGTCAACTCATTTGTTTTTATTACTAGTGGGAGAACAGTGGTTAACAACAAAATATCCTTATGCATCATGGAAAGTCATACAATAGCTCAGAAGGAATCAACATAGAATGAAGTGGCACGAGATGACAGGAGTTTGACTTGAATGCTTGAGGTCATGTGTTGAGAGTATTAGAAATATAATCAATGTCTCATATTGGTAAGACATGAAAAAGATCGTGTGCTTATAAGATAAAAAAGATATCTTTATTGGTACGAGACCTTTTGGCAAAATCCAAAAATAAAATTATGAGGACTTAGGCCCAAAATGGACAATATCATACCATTGTAGAGATATGTGAATCTTATAGGCACTAATAATTGATATCAGAGTCATGATTCATGTCTAGTTATACACTTCAAATGAAGGAAGCGGAGCTCCCAAGTTCGAATCAAGAGAACTAGACGCCAAACAAAAAGTCCAGCTGGATCAGAAAGACCAAACATTTGGCAGTAAGACCTGGTGGGTTAAGAATCGGACGTCAAATAAAGGAAATCCTTCAAGGACAGATAGGCTTGAGAGGGGCTCAATATGGTCTTTCGTTTGAAACAGAAATTATTGAGAGTATTAGAAATATGATCAAAGTCTCACATTGGTAAGATATGAAAAAGTACTTATAAGATAAAAAGATATTTCCATTAGTATAAGGCCTTTTGGATAAAGTCCAAAAATAAAATCATAAGGGCTTAGGCTCAAAGTGGACAATATCATATCATTATGGAGATATGTGAATCTTATAGACACTAACATCATGGAGTTACGAGCATGAAATTTATATAAGAGAACTACAAACTATTTAGTCAAACTTGCAAATTACTCGGGGATAATGAGAGATATAACGCAAACTAGCGGACTACTAAGTACATGTCTTTTATAGACTTAACATGTATTGGACCATCTAAAAGCTAAATAATTAAAGTGCAAGCAAAACCTACAGTGCTAGACAGGAATTTATTTCAGAATAGAATAGTTCACCTTTACATGGTTGCTTGGAAATGCAGAAGTTCGAAGAGTTTCCTGTGTCTCATCTGGCACTTTTCTTTTTGGTATGCTCAAGATAAAAGCAGCTTGATCAGGAGTAGCTGCAGCAGAAGTTATCCGGTAGCCACTCTCCCATCGTCTGTGAATTCCTTCACTTGGATAAAGAAAATCTAACTCTACAACCTGCAAATAATCCAAGTAACTTAGGAAGCAAAAAATACATAATGAGCTGCAGAGACAAACAGGCTTCACAATTTACCTTTTACACACAAACTAAATAAAATATAGGAATCAAGATTCAAATATAACCAAATCATATCATGAAGAAAATGGCAAAAGTATCAATACTTGGTTAGAGTAGCCAGCGTTTCTGGACATGACAACCCCCCAGCGGTTGCCTGCTGTAGTCATGGATGTAACATGAAACCCTTCCTTCCATTTCTTACTGATCCACTTAAAAGGAAAAGATTCACTAACTTTATAGGATTGTTGTGTATACTGTGTAGCTGCATAAATTAAATAAGAGATTGTGTTAAAAACTATATTTCAAATAAGTTGTTCTATAATAAAACGCAAACCATATGGAAATAAACTTCACAATTATGTAGCGGATTATAAGGTGGAATTCACTGCTAAAGAGATTGAAAAGCAATCGTTTGTCCCCAACTGAGCACCTAAAGGACCAAGGCTCAGGATTCCACCATATGCTCAAAAATCATAGAATAGGGAAAAAAGCTTTCAAAATTAGCCTGATGCTCATGTATGACAGTCCACAAAAGTGGTTTCACTATAAGGGATTTATGTTTGGTGACAACCACTTGATAGATTCAATGATCTGATACAAGTGTTTTATTGTATACAATTTCCGGAGTAATACTAATACATCTAAATCTGCTTAGCAAGGGAAAAAGTCAGAAAGTAATAATGTAGTCTTTCTAGTTTATCTAAAACAATATTTATTGTGATTAACATGATATAAATAACCTATGGTTGATTTGCAAATCTTAAACAAATATTACCATCAAACAAACAATTTATGTGAGTGAATGGAGAGGAGTTTGGATGTAGAAGCTTTGTCTAATATTGTTCAGCACAAACCTTTAGACATTACAACTAATGAACTCCCATTCGTTGAACCAGCTATTGCAGTTATATAATAATTCTTCTCCCATTGCTCCATAATCCAATCCTGTAACAAAACCAAACAGAATAGAGCCATCAACAGACAGACAGAAAATAATTTATTAGCATTTCATACAGAAATACCTTATGCAAGAAGACTGGCGATAGCTCATAGATCTGTGAGCAGTAACCTGTCCCAGCATCCATAATAAGCGCCCAGAGATTTGTAGAAGATGCCACACAACTAATATATAAACCATCTTCCATTCCCTTCTCTATGTGTTGTTGAAGTCTTGCATCTGATACGTTATAGTGATATCTGAAAAGGTTCAACACGAAGTTCTGATTCAAATGTAAACTATATGATATTTGTTTGGTGCAATAAGATGGAGAATAAAGGAAGGAACTCTTGTTTTATCTAATGCGTAGTTTTTGCTAGCTACAAGGAGTTGAGCAAGTTGACGCAGTGCAGACACTAGATTTCCATTAATTTATTCAACCAAATCGATTTACTGGTTTAAATGTGTAAATTAAAATTAATCTAGCAGGGCTGTAAGGCTCAATACCTAAACCTTCTTTGACACGGTTGAGTAAGTGCACCTCTAAGCATAATTACTTATGCCATAAATTAGAGAATTTTTTTGAGGAATAGTTGATGATTGGTGAATACATAATACAATGTTAACTGAATTGTTCAAGGCCACTGTTCTTAACAATGGTTAATACATCAACTTATTGACTGTGGATCATAAGCTTTTCACAATTTTGGCTTAATTTAAAGCGCAAAAATTAATGAAATCACTTAAAAATATCTGCCTGAAACCAGCAAATCAACTGCTTGTACTGGCCAGTAAGAGAGAATATTTGTTCAGAATAACTTAACAGCCGAAAACAAATATTCTTGTGGAGAAAGAAAACTGTGGAGAAAGAGGGATATATTAACTCTCTTTTTTCTGAAAAAAGAAACTAAATCAATAGGAAAGAAAATCTTACGAATTAAAATGTTTTATTTGAAGGAACATTCTATCCTCAATAATCAGGATAAAAGAAACAATTTGAAAAGAAAAAATGGATTAATTTTTTCGTTTGTTTGTTTTATACCTCTGTTTCATGGGTCTTCTAGCATTGTAAACTGATATCCATTGAGTTGCTGGGCTTCCCAATCGTACTTTCTTCTTAGGCTGTTCATCTTCTTCAAGGTTTACAAGCAATCTAGCTCGCTTCTGACCGGCCTAATTACATGAATAATGGAAATTAACGACTAAACCATGGAATTATAAAAAAAAAAAAAAAGCATAGAATAAAGCCTCATGTAATGCCAATGAACAAAGCTACATGGTGCATAATTCTAGCAACCTTCAGAGCTCCATCAATCTTGATTGGTCTAAGAGAAGTGCATGGTTCAATCAAACCGTCAAAAAGGGATATAAGCTTTGAATAGTTTGGCTCTTCATCAAATTTCATATTTGTCACAATCTCAAGAAATTGTTTGAATGGAGGTGGACAGAAACAGCATAATAACTCTGGAGGAGTAGCCATTTTCTTCTTACACACTAGAAAACTCTTGTTATCTCCCTGCATAAAGACACAAGTTCTAACAAAAACTAGGAACTGTAATAGTCTGAGCTAGAAATCATAATAAACACAACACATAAAGCCACATGCCACAGGTAGATAGAATTGGTACCTGATAACCTTGCCAAGGTAACCTTCCTCTCATGATAAATACCAATGTATATGCCAACGATTCCAGGTCATCCCTCCTACTACCTGTACGACCTAAATGAGCGTGTACACTTGCATACCTAATTGTTCCCCTGCAAAAGAAAACCATTTAGCACAATGGTTAAATTGCATAAAAAAACACAAGTGTTTCCACCTAAAAATATCAGGCCGTTGATCATATTCAACATGTTGGCTAGATGATGCTTCTTTCCATCTTGATGCTGCACCAAACGAACATTAATGAGAAAACTAAGTTGGAATATAGAGAATATACTTTGTTAGATAGAAAAGACATCCAAGATGATTGGGCAAAACAACTTGAATACACACCTAAACCAAGATCAATGAGGAAAAGTTTCTTCTCATCGGCAGTTCCTGGTTGTCCTAGCAAAAAGTTCTCTGGCTTAATATCTCCATGCACAAAGCTGACCAGAAATTATGAAAAATTTAGAAAACTGAATAAGAAAGATAATGGAAAATCAAACAAAACTCTTAAGACACTTAAGATATCTACAAAATTACCCCTTCGAGTGAAGCTTCTCTAGAATTGCTATAGCCTCCACAGCAATGCAGGCAGCCATACTCGGAGACATCCTGCAAGAAGCACTATTGAGTGTGCAGCATAAATGCATCATTAGGACATTACAAATTATTATTATTAGAACAGAATCCTTACGATTGGCCTACTGAGTTCCAAACATCCCAAAGACTAGGGCCAAGCATATCCATAACCTGAAATTTTAAAGCTCAGTAAAACAAATTCAACAAACATAACTGAAAGAGTTTAGTAGTGTGTTAAAAAACTGCTCACCAAAATGTAATAATCCCCCTGAAGGCCCTTATAGTGGACCCATGGAATTCCATAACAACCATTGAGAGAGCTTGTGGCCAACATCAATCAATTTAATAAATGATTAGCATAGGTTTGAATTAGCAAATATATGCATGTAGTATGAAATTAAGTTGCTTACTTGTAAACCTGCCACTCATATGGTGGGCCAAAATTGCAGCCCTTGCTACTTCGATGCTCAAATTTAAGAGCCACCTAAAAAAACAGTTATTAACATTCACTGGGTAGCAAAAAAAAAAAATAATTTTATTTAAGTGAAATTCTGAGTTCAACCTCATAAGCATCTGGACCTGATCCCACTGTTCCACCAGATACTCTTCGACCAACATAGACCTGACCAAAACCACCTTTGCCCAATTTTTTCTCTACCTTATAGACAGGTGAATTACCCACTTGAACCTGCAAAAGATTGATGTAAAATTAGCCCTCAATTTAACATGCCATGAAGAATGCTGAACAGGACAAATGTCATGAAGTAAGAATCAAATATTTATAGACAGCACAACAACAGAACATCTAATATGTCTAAACTACTTTTGGGTATTTGGATCCTATCCCACAATTGAACAACTTATATGAAAAATATATAAAATAGTATTGGGGCATCAATTCCCATTTAAACAAAAAATAGAACAATACTATTACATTTTTAGCCCAATACTACAACTAATGAAATTCTCAATAAGAATTTATCATAATATGCAAATAAAAAATAATGAAATCTATGATTGAATATTGTGGCTTTATAATGTCACTAATCTGAATATTCTTGATAAGAATTTTGGCCTAGTTTGTTTTAGAATTTTTCTCGATTTGTTTTCTGAAAACTGAAAAAAGAAAATTTTCAGTTGCCAAGTCACAACCACTTTTGGTCGGCAAAGATTAACTTATGCTAACATTGTTGGTAGCTCTATTTGAGGCTATCCTGCCAGTTTTTCCAAATCCATTTAAATCTAATTTAGGTCCCTTAATCCTTCACTAGTTAGACTGTAATTAACTTAATATGCCAAGATGAGAAAGTTATAGATTATCTTTGAACATATTCATACAACTTAACCTCATTTTATCATCGATAAAGATACACTCAATTGTTGTGAATAGAAACATTATTTGACCTTTACAAGTAACACTTGCATCGCAATATTATCATCTATTCTGCATTACTTAGTAATCTACCAAAATCAACATGGTTTGTTGCCATAATCTTATGGTTTTTTTCTCTTTCAAGCCTAGGAGCATGAATTGATAACACAATACTCTAGAAGTTCCTCTCTACTTTAAACACCTGATATTTATGCCACTAATGGCATTTTCATCAATCCCTTCTTATTGAAAGAAAAACAAGCCACCTATGCCATAACAAATTCATGCTTATGTGGATTGTATATGTGCACTTTACAATGCAACACCACATATTTAAGGTCACACAATGCTGTGCACGATATGCATGCATATGTAATAAATGTATGGCCATCCCTAGATGCAATGAAACCTTGACCATGTGCCAGACGAACTCATATAATTGCACGGCCAGCATTTGCAACATAGAATTTCCAGTCAGATAGAGTACTGAGTAAGTTAACATCATTTCCATTGACCAGGAAATTATTTTTCGATGTGGTTACCCATCTTGGCAGCCAGAATTATCTAAATGGCTCAAGAAAATATGAAGCACAACAAGAAAAGCTGCCAAACTACTAAGCAGCTCGGCAGATATATGTGAACAACTTTACTTTCAATAACAAGAATGATAAATACCCATACCCTCTCAGGTACAGGAGCTGTGGCAGATTCATCTTCAACTCCTATGACCTTTTCAGCACTTCCACCATTCATTGCTATATTTTTCCCAGCAACTTGATGTGCTGCTTGGTTTAAAACCAAGTTTTGGGCACCCTCAACTATGGCTCCTTCCACCACTTGAGGGAGTATCTCACAAGGCTGATCAGGGTCTAAGTCAATAAGTGGAGCACCTCTTCCTCGAACACCAACAACTGGCCTAGCTGGTGTTGCTGAAGTCCTTTTAGCTATTGCCGCAGCATTTCCACCTCGTCCTCTTCCGGCACCACCCCGCCTTCTGTTTTGAGCAGGCAATATTGGATTTTCTGCTTGTCCTAAAGATCTTGAGGGGACTGGAACGTTGTCAGGATTCTTTGATCTTAGATGACCTTGCCGTGCTCCACTTCGCAACTCTGGCATTCTCTCCCCATGCAAGTCAGACCCACATTGTTATGCAATGGAAATACCTCTTCAGTCTGTACATAAAAAGGGCAATGCCATGAAGACAAGATGAATAAAATCCCATTTACCAACAACTCTGATAGCATGGCAGGTCCAGCAAAGAGTAACAAGCAAACACACGAAAAACACAAGTTTTATTTTTCTCTTACCTACAGCAGAACGAACATATGAAAAAGCTTGTCCATAATCAGATCAATGAAAAATCTGCGGAATCAAACTGAAGCTTTCCACATCAACGACAAAAAAACATCCACATTCCAGTACATCACTCTTTTGGAAGGAATCAAATGCAATGAAAAAGCATCGGAATCTACGACGTCTGTTATGTGGATTTGCAGAAAAAAATTCTACCTTTCCTCTAAACATCATCAGCCCTAATCAATACAATAATTTCTATAAAAAACAATCAGACCAATCTTCCTTTTACAATACCTCCATCGTTTTTTCATGCCAGAAATCAATAAACAACAAAACCGACGGTGAAAAAAAAACGAACCCCTTTCCATCTAATCTTGAATCGGTCATCATTCAGTGCAAACCAAAACGAGACGAAAACGAAACCTTTCCGAATCGAGCCGATCCCCCACGATGCCCGATGGATCATCCGTCCCAAGAACACGCTCAAAAACCATCATCGGCCGATCAAATGCCCCGATACAACACCAATTGTTTTTTTCCCCAAAAAAAACGCAAAGATCGACCAAAAATGCGGCGATAAGCGCACGATCGGGGACCGGAATCCGAAAGATCGACTCACTTACGATCGAAAACGTCCGTCTTGGATGCCCGATCGCGCAGGGACCCTCCAGGGGAGGACAAGCGGCGGGCAGCGGCGACAGGAGAGCTCGTTCAGCTGGGCGTCCGCGAGGCTGCCGATTGGGATCGTTAGGGTTACCTCGGGAAGCGGAGATGGCGGAGGCGGAGGGAGGAAGAGCAGTGTGCGCTCAGAGTCTTCCTCTCTCTCCCTATCCCTTCCCCTTTTTATTTGCGATGTCCAAAATGTGTTTAACTACGCACCATGCATGGTTGAGAGAGGAGGAGGTGGATGGATTATAACACAATTACAATCCCTCCCTCCCTCCCTCGTTATACTAATCTCGATTCTAATCTTAATTAAATTCCTAATTAACAATTTAATTATTTTTTTCTTCTTACCCCTCGACTTCTTAATTACAATGGTATTATTATTGCCTCCTAATCAAGACACTCACCCGACCTAATTTGCTTTCTTTCTCTCTCAACAAAAATAATTAATTAATTATAACTATGTATTTTGATGTTCCATTTGATTTCATGAAATTTTTTTACTCCATCTCATTTTTTTTAAATCTCATAAATTCATCGTGGTGATCGAAGATCGAATCAAAAATACTAATGTTATAGATCCACAAATTTTAAGTCTAAGTCTAAGTCAGCCGACTTGTCTGTTCACGATAATACAATTTACTCGACCTTAGTAGGGTCTCATCGACCTTAACAAGGCTTTAGTCGACCTTGACAGTATTTCAACAGAATCTTGGCTGACCTTAGTAAGGTCTCGATCGACCTCAACAGTATTTTGTCAATCTTAACAGAATTTCACCCAACCTCAATAAGGTCTTGGTCAACCTTAACAGTATTTCACTGATCTCAATAGAACCTTGGTCAATCTCAATAAAATCTCGATCGACCTTGACAGTATTTCATCGATTTCAATAGGACTTGGGTATTCTCAGAAACCTCATAATCTCTATGTCTCCATGATCTTCGAGTTCCCCTCTTAAAGTCATGAATCTACATGGCCTCCTCTACAACTTCCTGATCTTTTCCATGAAAGCACACCCTAACAACTCTATCCATGATCTTTCCTAGGAAGCTATGTATTTCATGTTGTGTAATCGCATCATGTCTCTCTAAAAAGGCACATTCTTTTTTTTTTTTATATAAAGTCAGAAAGATGAGAGCACAGGGGATCGGATACTCTCTAGACTTTCTACTATCTTAGCTTTCCACTTTTATTTTTCTGACGTGAGCGTTT
>JBAMHZ010000103.1:2603368-2615674 GCA_037177395.1 Alpinia galanga | reverse complement strand
GATTCGGGGGAAAGACCCGTGCTGGCTTCGCTTCGCTTTGAGACTTGGCTCCTTGAAGAGTTTGATCAGCGAGGACAGCGAGAAGAAGGTTTTTGAAAGCAACCCACCCTGTGCTGTGAAGGAGATTCTTTTTTAGCGGAAGGCGAAAGAGAAAGAATATGTTTATTGGAAAGCGACTCTCCCTGGGTCCATTCTTGGAAAGCGTGCCAAGCGAAGGAAGAGCCAGTACTTGATTCGACCAGACCAGATTCAGTAGATTAACCAGCCCCTGATGAACCAGGGTACCCAGACGAGATGCCAGATCCATATGATAATAGGTGCCCATCTCCATCTTTTTCCTGGGGGGTTTGCAACAATAGAAAGCGCAGGAAAGTCGATTGACGGTAGATTGGACACTGAATTCAGTATCGAGGCTTGACGCCCCGAATTATTTAGGTTTTTCTAACCAAGCCTTGACTTGCCTAAAAAGAGGAAGATAGATTCCTATTGAGCATTGAAAGGAATATCTCCGAAACCAACCCCACAATTGAACTTTAGCGAGAGCGGAGGTACGTTCCTTTCTAACTTGCTCGAAAGAGAGACCCGACAAATAAGGAGAAGACACCTTTCTTTCTTCCTCTGCTTTGACTTCACGGTCCTAAGGAAGCGTGCAGGGAGGCACAGTTATCCACACGGATTAGTCAGCCGTTCTCTTCTCAGCCTGCTCCGCTGACAGGCTAGCTTCTAGGCGCTATGCTTCCCTCATCCGCGGGCGGATTTCCCCTCTCTCTATACCGGCGCTATTGTCTTTTCTAGTCTTGCCATTGCCATATATTGATAGGCCTTCTCCCGATCCCTCAGAAAAACAATAAATAGTAGTTACCACTGAAGTATCCTCACCCGTGAAAGAAGATACCTTTGATTCCCACGGAGCGGTTTTTGAATCAATCAACCGAGCCGACCTTTATTTTCGCAGCTGTCGAGCCCATTTCGGAGTAAGTTGTTGAGGGCTTTGCAATGGCAACAAAGCGCCTTCTGAGGGTGTGGAAGGCCTCTATCGGGCATATGTTAAGGGCTGCCCTGCCCCTGTATCCACCAAGCGCTTAGGAACGTGTTGTGAAGGCGGAATAGAGTTTGCCGTTGAAATTAATTATTACTTTTGGTGTTGCCAAGCTTGAAGGGCAGAATGCTAACGAACCGGGGCTACAGCACCTCTTTATCCCGAATCCCCCTTTTCAGATGTGGGGTCAATGGGAGGACCTTGTCAACTATAGGAATGCCCGATCGACTTTAGCGAGCTACGGCCTTTAGCGCACTTGACTTAGATTATTGCGTATACAATAATCACTGAGCATACGTGATTCTCATTTATTTTTTTTAAGGGATCTTGATCTTGTTAGATTCGAGTTATACTCGAACGTACTATAATTGGCTTAGAGCCTGATTATGGGTCGGCTCCTCGCCCTATAATTCGTTTCAGTCTAATAACTAGAAAACCGCAAGGCCATATGAACTTTATAGAGAAAGGGGGGAAGGACGGCCCTCGGGAGACATGGCCCCGTCTGTGTTAGCCCTCGGCGTCGAGGGGTTAGTAAAGGGTTCCAAACCTTTCTCTGAACGCAGATCCAAAGGTAACCGAGGGAACGAGGTTTGTAGGAAGGAAGTGGGATGTGAGAGAAAGTCTTACGATCCAACTATTTTAGGTACCCCTAAGATCCTTGGCGCAGAGGAGTCTGAATCTTGGCATCCATTGCAACTCCCCATGCTGGTAAGTTTCGGGTCGCTCTGATCACTCATCGGTTCCAACATGCGCATATCAAAATGAGTCTTGAGGTCTTGGGTAGAAAGACTGGGCCAGGGAGCAGCAAGTATAAGAGCCGAAATAGGAGTAGAGGAGGGCGCACCGGACGTTGTTTTGGTTTCCATAGCGGGTTATGAAGCGACTATCACCGGTAAGTTGCGGGTAGACCCGGTAGCACATCGACGTCTTGAGCGACTGAGAGGGAAGCGCTTTCAGGAAATGGAATCGGATCTAATTCGCAATGCTTTCTTACAGGTCCTGTCCTGAAGTAGTAGTCCTAAAGCTTTCTATGACTTTCTTCGATAAGGCGAGTTAGCTCTTTCTTCTTAGTGCTACCGGATGTTGGCAAGAGTTCTTCCTTTTCTGCCTGACCCTGTCTGTAACCTTATTAGTCATTACAACAGGTAACACAAGACTAAAGAAAGACAACTACAAACAAGAAAGCCCACGGAGCGGTTACAGTTCCTGTCCCGAAAGCGGAGGTAATTCAATTAGTCCCACCGTTTGCAGACTGGTTAAACACAATAGGAGATCATGCTTCCGGGAAGATTAATGGCTCTTATATAGGCGTCCAACAGATCTTGAGTTCTTTCTAGTAGCTCTCTAGCTTTAAGTAAGGCTTTCACTGGTGATAGTGAAGAATGTGGAAAGCTAGTCTTCAATAGTTCAATAGTAAGAATCAAGTGAACCGGATTGAAAGTCAAGAGCTCTTGTTTTCGAGTGCGTTAGCTTATCTATGTTCGTTTACACCTTGGCCTACCAAAGTTCAGACAAGAAGTGGATTGGCTAACTCGTTAGAACGGGCGCAGAGCCCTAGTAAAGCGGTACCTCCATGCTTCAGACCAACTCGATGAAAATAAGTACACGCAACTAGACCTGTGAACTCGGATAGCCTAGGGCAGATGAAAATAAAAAGAAAAAGGATAATAATCTATGTACACACCCGATGAGAGATAGTTTAAATGGATCCTTCCTTTTTTCTTTTTTAAATGCCACAAGAAGGCAACTTTTTAGGATACTCTTCAAGCATATGATAAAGAAGCAATAATAATTTTACCTAAACCATGATTCATGTACGATGTTTAGTTAAAACATGATTCACATACAAGCACACTTTTTTAGAACATGATTCTGAAGAAAGTCAAGAGTGGCCTTTAAACGGAAGGTTGAAAAGAGAGAGATCCTATCTCAAGTTTTTAGGGCATTTGGCTAAATTACAAACCCCGTTCTCTATTTCTATGACTATAGAAAGGCACTACAAATACATCAACAATAGAAGATGTGCAAGAGATGGAACTCATCATTATCATTACCATCATCACGGGTGTTTATCCCAAACCTTATTTTCTAATGAACTCTGCATGGGACTATAAGACACAAAATGTACGGAAAACTAATAGCATAATGAGAGTAAAAACAATCGGCATTTCAAATCTGTATCTGAAAAAACTAGATTGCAATGTAGAAATACAAGAACACTGATGATGCAGGACCAAGTGAAATATTACTGCACAAGAAAACTGAAACAATCAACAAATCTGTTTCTTTTAAAACATTAAGTTCTCTACCAAAAGACCTCGGATGCTGCTTTAACCAAATCAGCATTTGACTTCGGTAATTGGTCCACGAGTTACACTGTTAATTACAAGAAAAAAGTTTATGGTAAACTATCAACAACAAAAAACATTCGAAGGTGGGTATCCACTCGGCGCCCAGTTAGGGCCTCAACAGATACCTCATATTCTGACACTCTGTCTCATTTTGATCATCCGCTTCAATGCAGCAAGCCAGAAGTTGCACTCGTCCCAGTCACTTGTAGTCAAGATCACCTATCGAAACACAACAAATTTTCAATCTCCACGGTGATCGACATTTGTGCATCTTGCCAAGCATACAATCAAATAACATAAATAGCAAATTCAGGATGATACACAATTTTAAGAATGCATATTTGCAAAGTTTATAAATTATTGGAATTTCCTTAACAAGGCTAGATTTGCATGACGAGGTGATACTTTGTGATAAACTGGTTGAAGAGAAGTTAAAACAACCACCATCATAAAACTATATACCATTCCTTTTAGCAACAAATCACCTTTAAAATGATTAATAAGCAAACAAAATGGAATATCAAGATTTTGGGTACTTGTGATGGTAAAACATGTCCATTAATTTAATGGAGAAAAACACTGGAATAAAGCTAGAATCACTGCCGTATCAAGCACAATAAAACAAGATGCTAGAAATGAATATTTTAACATGCAATAGTTTTTTAACTGAGCAATTTTCCTGCATCTTTGAAAAAAAATTCATAGCCAGTAGCCTATAGGAACATATTTAATAAAAAAAAGCTAAAACAGAGAAAAATTGTTATAACTCTCGAAGGTTAATCAAACTCCTATTGTCTGATTGAAGGATGAAAGGAAGTATCTGATATTTAAAAGTTTACCTGAATATGCATTGCACCAGAAAAATCTCCACTATCCAATGCCTGACAAAGTTGAATAAGTTTTGCAGCAGCATGAGGAGAGATATCCCTGCTATTGAGTTTTACAAACAAGGAGCCAATTTTCCTTGAGTTATCCTCAATTTCCCGCTTTTTAGATTGATGTGCATTGGCTCCTCCAAGAGCTGCTGAAGTTTCGTTGTATAGTCTTGTCAACGTGGTAACAACTTGCTTCAACTCAGCTGCAAGAGCATGCGTAAGAAGCATGGATGTTATCAGAAATCAACCACTCTATGATAGCATAGGCAAACTTGTCAAGAACAGATAATCAGGAAAAGCAAATTAAATTTAAATCATTATTTGCCAAAATTAAAGCATTAATTACACAGCAACTTGGACATATCAGTCCCAAAATAACTACGGATGGAAGATGTCATAAAAGATTCAAAGTTTACCCTACACTTTCAGGTCTATCTTAAGTTAAGACAGGACAGAACTATAAGGATCCAACTCCCTAAGCAGCCAATGTTTTGACACGCTTTGGGTCAATGTGAGCAACAAGGACAAGTTAATGAAGTTGCAATCCGAATTAATTTGATGCAAAGAAGTCAAAGTTCATCTAGATCAAAGTATCCCATAAAAAACAAGAAATGACCAGTAAGATCATGTTTATTTAGACCAATGGACACCATGCAAGACTTTTTTATCAAAGCAACTATGTAGAAAACTGTGTATCTTGCAAATTATAAAATTCATGAGTTTTATATTATCCAGATTTCAAGAATGTTATATGAGGTATATACAGGGGCAATGAAGCAATGAAGCAAGGGCAATGAAACAATTTTTTTTCTAAATAAATTTCTCATGTTTCTTAATCCTACATTACCAAAAACTTCAAACACAAGTTTGGAAGGGCAGAATGCAGGGAAATTGGAATGATTTATTCCCTCCATGATTCCATTTGGATGTTTGGATAGACAATTTGAAGAAGAAGAATCATTCTTCCAAGGGAATGTCTCATTCCATACTACTTTTCACCTCTACCTAATATAATATTACATATTATTTCAAATATAAAACAGACATAACTAATAAGAGGGAACTGGTTAGATTGTATGTGTTGGATAGAATGAATGGACAAGGTGGACCGAGCAAGACAGACGAAATGAACAGAACATCAGATGAATCAGATAACCCACAACCTTTTTGGACAGCAAGTGGGTTGAATGAGCTGGAAGACTGAACAAAACAGACAAACTAGACAGACCAGGTTGATTGGACAGAAAGCACAGGTCAAGCAAGAGATTCAGGCCAGCTCACTTGACAGAACAAGCAGAAGAAGAAGGGTCGGGAGAGCTAGAATTGATAGGGCAAGCTGGCTAGACAGGTCAAAAGCGTGAGCCAGACTAACAAGTTGAGTGGGGCTAGCCAAAGCAACTAGAAAAGTCATGCAGGTTGAGTGAGCTGGACAGGTCAAACAGAAAGGACAGTAAGACAGACTGAAAAGGCACAAGTGGGATCGAGAAGGCTAGATGGACCATTACCAGGTGGGTTGAAATAGACCAGAAAGACCAATCATACCAATTAGGCTTAGGGGATTGCATAGGATAAGTGAACTAAGCAAATCGAGTGAACCAAATGAGTTGGTAGCAGCATCAAGCAATTCAGACAGGTAGGGTAGATCATTGAGAGCTGGATAGCCAGGTGGACAGGACAAATCCAACCAGCAATATGGATCAGGGGGTATTGAGTCCCACAAGAGCATCAAACATGTTGGACGGACTAGATGAGCTTAGTGAACCAAAATAAGTTAATAAACTAGAAGAGATGGGTGGCTGAACATCTAGTCTTGTTAGGAAATAGGCAAACCAAGAATGTCCAACTAGGCAAATGAATCAAATTTGGTAGATGAGCCCAAGATAAAATGAACAATTCCTTATTGTACCATTCTCTCAGTGCAACCCAAGAATGAAATGGATCGTCCCACATATCATGGAATTCCAATTCTTATTCTCATTCCATTTGATTCTGCGCCCTTCCATTACATCCTCCTAAACAAGGCATAAGATCCCATCATGACCAGCTTTCACACTTGTAAAGGAGCTTCAAACATAGGATAGGGATTTAATGCTGCACTGAATAAAAAAACTTAACAAAATCACCTCATACAACGGTTGTGGACCAAGCCAAACATGACAGGATTGGAAACCTGGCTAGGACCAATAGCCTAAAAAGACATTATACTTGACATATATTTGACTAAAGCAACATCTACTGTAATTCGTAACCGACACACAAGAGTAGGATTTTTTAGGGAATCTTGGCAACCAATAAAGCTCAACAACTATGGAAGTTTAAGCCAAGAGAGGAGTTCAACTTCGAAGCAATTAAGCTAATGTCCAAGTTCACTCTTTTGATTAGAAAGACACAACAAGAATAAATGTACCTCTCTAGAATCAGTAACCATATCCAAGACAGGATGGGATTGGTTGCATCAAGGTATTTTTTGATGAAAAGGAAATTATATATATAATGAGAAAAATATACAATGTCAGCCAAGGATAGCTACTTATGTTTGATGAAGTATTAAATCTGAGTAAATGTCCAAGGACATACACGTGTACTTGTATTTTTCTAAAAAACGCCTCTACATCAAAACTTACGCCTTCAAACATGGAGCAGTTTCTTGCCATCCATACATAGTGGATCATGGATGACATGGTTGCATCAAGATAATCACAAGATATGTGAAACAGGCAACATAGGTTGTTTTCAATGGCTAATGAATAATCTAGTGCTTTAGTATAAGAAAATCAAAAGAAATAGATGGCAATAAATAAAAATCTGACTCAAATAATAAATGAAATAGGGAAAGGATGTTTCAGTTGTATCTAAATGACATAATGCTTCCCAGTCATTTTTATGTAACCAAAAAGTGTTAGGATGCAAAAATGATTTCATCCAGAGACCAAAAGTTACCAGACACGTTTGATGTATCAGCTGTTTGCACTGTAGGTGGAGGGGCTGAAGGAACAGCAGGTGGCTGCGATGGTGGCAGTTTTGTAGGGCTTGAAGGTTGTGCAGGACTCATGCCAGGTGTATGGGAAAAATTCAGATTAGGAACCTGCATGAAACCCATTTGTCCTGTGGCAGGTGCAGCAGGTTGGGTAAATCTGTTCCCACTGACAGCTGTTTGTTGAGATCCACCAATACCATGTGAAGGATTAAATGAAGGTCCAGATTGATAAACCGAATTGGCAAAGCTCTGAAGAAAAAGAGAAACCTTGGTAAATCACAGACAATCGAATACTGTGTAGAAAAAAAACATACCGGATATAGCTGAGAACCCAAGCTAGGTTGTTGGTATTGTTCCACGTTTCTAAGAGCCACAGGAGCTGCAGGTACGAAAGGTTTTACTGTTGGCTGTGGGGCAACAGCAGGTGGAGTTTGCTGTGGTCAAAATAAATTAGTACACCAAATGAATTCATCTGAAAAAGAGAAAAGACCTCCCAAAACTAGTACTACTACACATGTAATGAAAGAGATGGAATGCTTGATATGTGCAAATTTGATGTGGAAAAGAAGCTACCATAACAAAGGTATATCATTACACATATGGCTTCAGAAGAATCTGTCAAGTACAATTAATTTATAACTGACAACTTGCAGACCCATTGCACTAAGAAAATCAATATGTACTGTAGTGTGTGGGTCTTCCAGCTCTATGCTAGTTTATGAAATAAGAAGCCATGTTCAGCCACGATAAATGATCCACACTCCATGATCATATCCCATAAGAATAAAGTTCATGCTGACCACTAGAGTTTGTTAGCACCAAGTTTTAGCTCATAATATTAGAGAACCCATCAGGCATAAAAGAAAAATGCAAGAAGATGACAAGTTTTAGGTGAGAATTCAGTTAAGACGCCAGGTCTAAAAGAACACTGGAATATGAGTGTGTGACTCGTTCTATTTTATCATATTGATAATACAAAGATTAGTCTTAGAGTTTAAAATATCAATCCATGTCAGAGTTTCAGTCCCCAGCAAGAATAATTTTGGCACCATACTGTGTTAACACAATAAACACTTTAACATACTGAGATAAATTTAAATAAATTTTGCTTCTTTAGTCACCTTCATTTAGTTGATGTCCTTCTAAAAATAAGCTTGTAACAAGTTAGATAGTCAATTGAATTAACTTTTGTAGTAACATGTCATGCTGACAGTAGCCATGCTTCGACATGTGAAAAGCATGTGAGATAAATACAAATAGTTTTATCGTTTAATACTCCATTGCTTAGGTTTTTTATACACAAATTTATGTTAATTAAATAGTAAAATTAAAAGTTATTTCAATGCATATCACAATGATTTCTTACTCTTTCAATTTTCTTCTACTTGAAAAACAAAAGTACATCACAATTCTTAGTTGGATCCAATTCGCAATGATTGGAAAAAACACTGATGCACATACCCAATGTTTGCTGTGCATTGGCAACTATGCAGGTAAAACCAAACCCCAAATCCAGGAACTTGATTGACAATACTACTTAAGGCCATATTTTGAAAATATTTTTTTAGTAGGAAAGCTGTATAACATAACAACCTTGATGTTTGGGAATGAAAATAAAAACTTAGTTATCTTGAGGTTGATCAAAAAAAACAAAAAAAAGGAAGCATAAACACTAATACATTCATAGCTATGCCTAGATATTAAACAATTACCTGCATAACCTGATTTGTCTGTGGTGGTATAAACATTTGAGTTTGCTGCAGTGGTTGAAAAGTTGTTGGGATGCCAAAATCAGGGATCTGCGATTTAGGTTGCAGTGTGTGATATACTCCGTCTGCCGTACTCTGGTGATACCCTTCAGCATATTGAGTTCTAGGAATATTGTGATGAGGTTGGGGTGGAGGTTGGGTAATGCTCTTGTCCTAAATTTGTAAACACAATTCAAGTAGAAGAGTGTTGTAGCTTATGCAGAGATATTTCAGACAGAGAGCATTAACAAGACAAGATTTTCTAGTATAAACCTGATAATAGTTCTGTGTGTAGTCTACGTAACCATATCCAATGTGATCTGTGCCACAAGCTGCTTCAGGTTGTTGTGTGGAACTTTCGGAGCTCAGAGTTTTGGGTACCCCCTTCTCTAGTAAAGAATATCAAGAGAACATAAAAGGAATATTTTTACCATCTTCAGAAAAAGAAGATTGAACATCAGAGACAAACATACAAGAAAACAGAAAGGATGATTAATAGAAAATAAGATCTTAGATGTATAATGCCTAATAATGTAAAATTGTGTTCTACTTCTTGATGGATAAGACAATGCAAAGAGGCTAAATTAAATCAATAGGTTTATAATTTGGGCCATCTAAGGCCCATGATAATTTGAAGTATTAAAGAACTAAGTGCAATTATAAGGTTTGCTCATTGGACAAACAGAGGCAATTAACTGCCAAGGATATGCTCTCAAATGCCAAGCTAAAGGTTTTAGCAGAAACTACAAATGTAAACAGTATGGGAATATAGAGGTAAACGGTTAACCTCATAGTGCACTGAAGATCAATGATACAAATTTTAGGAAAGAGTGACTTGTACAGAGCATGCAGTGTCAACAAAACAACAGAATTGCATAAATAAACCAAGATTATTTTAAGTAAGAAAAAACAAAAAAAATATCTATGGAGACTAATAACCTTCAGCAGATAGAGAAATCCGATCTCTCAATATAGCAAGCTCGTGCGAAGGTTGGTCTGTTTCCAAAAGTTTTAAATACTTCAAAGCAGTAGCCAGAAGCCCTTGATTAGCGAGTAATTCAGCATAATTCTCCACAAGCTTAGACAAAGAAGCACTAAACTGATTATGCCCAGTTGCAAGGGTGAGCACGATAGTCTTTTCCATCAAATCCTATCACAGAGCAAAGATTCCATCAATGCTTATGATTTCTAAAAGTGAGAATTCAACATGTAAATTACCTGAAGAAGATCAATGTAAGTCCTTCCATCATTATCATACTTTAAATCATGAGACCAGATCTCCACAGTTCTATCAACATTCCCAGCGCAGATATAGCAGAAAGTAGCAGCAAGTGTATTTCCGACTGTCAAAAGTCTTGCAGCTAGAGTATCACACAGGACAGTCCATTCGTCTTTTCCGGCAAACTGTGATGTAATTACAAACATATCAGCAACTTTTTGTTAGCATAAATGATTGGCGATTAAGCAAATCAGTTATTCTGATAGCAAGGGATAGGGATCATAAAACAACAATTGTACAATCATGCGGACTAGAAGGCACAACACTTGGTATGCATCCACATAGAGAAACAATTATAAAGTTCAGAATTTCCTAGCCTCAGTTGAGATTGTTGCAATTTCTATTAGTTGATTTTAGGATGGAGTTCCAGGAAATGTATATTAAGCATAGGATATAAGCATTCAGAAAAACATTTACATTCCTCATTGACAGAAATAAACTTTTCTGTAGAACCAACTGTAACTTGAAAGCACATTTTTTACAATGCATGTATCAAATTGAAGATTTGTTTTCACATCATGGTCAAGAAAACAATACTGAGCAAGATTGTATGAGAAGTACAATTTGTCCAGTCTGGCAGGGCTTCCTGATTTAGGGCTGTTCACAGGAATGCTACTTGATATGCCCATATTTACAGCATATACCAGACATATGTTGCTTGACCCAATAGCTATAAAATCTAGGCTGGGACTTCATGACTTAACAGCTTAGAATTCCATGCCAAAGTTGAGGACTGTGGATAATGAAGAGGAGCAAATGGACTAGAAGAAGATGGAATCAGGGTTATGATTAGATCATCAGCTACATTTCTCTCAATGGACCTTTTTGCTTGCTCACAAGGAAAATTTGGCTTCCAGAAAGAAACAAGTTAATGGAGAGACAAGCAAGGGAATATAATTCACTGTCATAACAAGACAAATCTTCCTACAGTTTCCCTTGTAGAACCTTCCTCCAAACACCTTGACAAAATCACATCCACATAGTCATTAACAACAAATAATTTCACCCAAACTAGTGCCTCTATTTAAAAAGGTTGTCATGTGAGTGCCACCAATCTTGAGCAGCATGGTCATACAAGTGAACAGAGCACGAAGATGAGTAACATGTCCATTTAAATTACATTTTATTCAACCTAAATGTGTAACAATTAACTTTGTTGCCAAATAGGTATTTTAGATGAAGAGACTGAAAAGCTTCTCAAACTAAAAGGAAAGGCTTTGATTTCTTGTTTGAATTAAATTGACATGTATTGTCATTAACGACGTCAGCTCTCAGTCCTTGAATATTTTGGTAAACAATATAGATGCTTATCTCATAAGTGTGCTTCCAAACACATCTTTACTTGTTTGTTCACCATTGCTTCTAACATGTTCATAGACATCTATGGTTTCAATTAGGTTACACTGGCACAGTAGGGAGATTATTAAGGGGACTAAGATTTGATGGAGTGGCAACCAAATCAAAGGATGTCAATAGTTCTTCCACTTGATTATATATGTTTCAATATGTTACATGGAATACAAGAAACTGGAAAATAGAAATCACATACAGATAAAAGAACTCAAGTACCTATAAAAAACAATGATGGGCTGATAAAATATCTAGCAAAAATTTATGAGCTCACCGTACATAGAAGAGCTAGTGTTTCCTTCCATAAGTTCAGAGGCCTGGTATTAATCAGGGTCACAAGATCATTATTCACCATTGCAGATACAACCTTAAAATGAATATTGAAAATCAGTACAATATCTAGAAAACATAGCAGAGAAAATAAATTTTATGCATCCCTGAACAATCTAAATGAATACAATGGATGAGCTATTAACATCTTCATAACTATGGAAAATTTGGTTACATGAAACATTAATACCTTCAAATATCTATTAAGGTATAGATATTTAAACACATCGTCTAGATGAGAGAATTATTCTTCCCAACCATTTCAGGAAACTAGCATACGATTATCAGAGGACTGTTCCTCATAACCATTAGACAATAACTAACATAAAATTTACTAATTAACCAATCTAGTTGATT
>JBAMHZ010000103.1:2592072-2603268 GCA_037177395.1 Alpinia galanga | reverse complement strand
GCATCGGATTAATGAAAGTGTCCTTCACGATTACTTATTAATCAAGATTAATGCATAAAATCAATCACTGTAATCTTCATATTTTTTCTATATAATTTACCATATTTTAGAGCAACCATAGATGAAACGTTAATGCTGACTAACCAATTTTTATTTATAATAAAGTGTATTGAAATTGTATAAAATTCACCAATATTAATATCATTTGCATCTAAAATAAAATTACTGTTTTTTTTAAGATTTTATGCCGACAAAAACTTCGTACACTGAATTATTCTTTTATCGTTTGCATCTAAAGTAACCATGTACATTTTTGACGATAAAAAATATTTGTGCAACGAGCGAGATCGACATTATACATTTTCAAATAGAAAATTTAAAATTTTCATTAATAAAGATCTATTATTGATTGATGTAAAAGACAATTCATTCACCCTCAACATTCCCACTAACCAGTCTCACAACCGATTCAAAAGGAGATAAATCACATGTGCATATTGCCCTAAAACCCTAAACAAAGATCCATTGTGCACATTAGCCACCTGTGAGATTTTTGTACTGCATTGCATTAGGGTCCGACATAGATCATGCTGGACAGGATCTGGGTGACAGTTCAGGAAACTTCGATCCCGATTTTTATAGTTGCTCGGTTCAGGATTAAAAAAAAGTAAACTTTGTGAGCTAAAATGAAATTTCCCCTTACGGGGGATCAAATTCTAACCTAGAAACTTTTCAATATATTGTATAATTTTCAACATTTATCAGCTCACCTTAACAAACACTTAAAAGGATTGTATTTTTTTTTAAAAAAAAAACATGTGACATTTTGGCATCCCTATCTCGTATACTTTAATATATTTAATTCTTCTAATGATAAAATGTGTTCATACATCTGCATCATTTATCAACACATGGCAATAGAAAATTCTGGTTTATTTGGATTCAAAGGTAATTTCAGCCAAAATGAATATCTGTCATCTTTAAGTGTGCACGGTCTATGATAATATTTGATATTTGAGTTTCGAATATTGATATTTTTCTACAGGTATAGTGTCTAATTAAGATTTTATACGAGTGCATAGCTTTCATCTTCAAGATGGTAATAATCATGAGTTAAGTGCATACCCAAGTGCCATGCCAACAAGCGCCATGAAGACCACAAATAAGAATGGAAAACCTGGCTGGTCCTTTGCAGCATATCTTCTTAGCAGAGCCTGGAAATGCAAGGGAAATAAGCAGAGATTCTATCAGTAATAAACAGGTTAAACCGTGGATCATCAATCTCTGAACAGTTTGTGCTCGAGGAAAGTGTGAATTCTAATAGAGTGATTATTGAAGAATAAATCCAAAATTCAAATGCTGACAAAAATAAATACTCCTTTCTAAACTAACTTAATTGATCCCTTGCATGTGCTTGAGTAATAGTTATTTTGACCTACTTTACAAAGAAGAAGAATGAAATATCTATATTGCTTGATGAACCAAATTATGGAATGCATATTCTATATATTCCTCAATTAGCGCAAGCTCTAATCTAATCTACAATAGTTTTGAAACATTGCAATTCATTACTTGATAGCCTGGCCTGAATGCATAAAGCCAAGGGACACTCGTGACCTGGAAGCATCAGATACTAAAGCTCACAACCAAGCTATCCTAGTTGGACAGTGGTGAAATTTGGCAAATACATTTGCTGAGGATTTGAGATTAGTGTGGCCTGAGATGATCCTTTCTAGGCTATCAAATTTGAATCCCCTTTCATATCTCAAACCCCATAATAACTGGTCTATTATCTGGAATGATTTATCCAAGGTATATATATACACATTATCAGTGTACTAGAATGGAAGTTAGGAATACATTTCAACAAATTTATGGCTAAATAGGTGGTATGGAAGGATTCCTCTTAAATCAGTATTCCTGCTTTTTGAACACTTAAGTATTTATTTATGGGTCACCCAACTTATAGTTTTCTGAAAGATGCATCACTGATGCTCATTGAAGTTAACAAGACTCGGGAGTTGCAGGGATTCAGAAACAGTATGATTGCAAAGTGGTTTGGCAGATATCTGAATCTGGAGAAGGAATGCAGCTCAATTCTCCAATGTTCAGTCAACCTACAGTTTTATGAAGCATTGGCCAATAGTTCAGATTGATTACAGAAACGCTTATAAGGTTTGCTCCAAGGAAAGCAAATATATTCAGATAACTTTCAATAACCTTATAGAGAAGGATGGGAGCTATTGAACCAACATCATCTCTACTTTGGCATTGGCTTGGATGTGGACCACGTGACTACGAAGGAACACAAGTAATCAATTTCTCGAAGACTCAAAGTATGGTTGAACACATACATTCTATGGGCAAACCATCTAAAAGGAGGGAAAAAGACGGTGGCTGATAGACAAATTGCCAAAGATTCTACAGTAGCTAAGAGTTATGAGCTGTGGTGGGATGGGATGCCAGATAACTCCATTGCCTCTGTTTCTTTCCTCAGTTATACTAAGCTAGTAATTTCTCTGTTTTATCAAGACAGTTGGATCTTTGTTTGGTGCTCTAGCTAAGCTACCCAAATTAGTTCTCTCATTTTGTCATCTGCTGATACAACAATGTAATAAGTATGCATCGCTTTCCAACCTACACTAACGTAACTACTTGGTAGGAGTTTCTCCTACCTACTGTTGTTTTTTTTTTTCAAAAAATAAATATTTATACCTTCATCTTGCTCCTTACATATAAGATCGTCTTAGTTACAAGAGAAAATTTCACTTATATTTGATAAATTATGTTTTACCACCAACCTTTGCAAAATGGTATAATTTTGCTCCCTGGGATTTCAATTGTTAGTTCAAAGTGACAATCAATAGAACAAAGTTTCACTTCCCCCTATAACTTACCTCCTTTTTTAAACACTTCAAATTAACAAAATGCCTCTAAAGTTTTCAAACTCTTATCATTTATTGTAAATAATAAATAATTTTTCTTGATGAAATAGTGTCGTGGCATACATGTAACTTACCAGCCATTATATTCCATTAATGAAATCATCAAGTTCGAAAATTCTAGGGGTGTTTGATGATTTTAAAATTTTAGAGACAATCTATAAAAGAAACTTGAGTTTCAAGGGACAAAGTGATATTTTTCCTACAATTTGTGATCAACATCACCTTTACCCAATGGTTGTAAGCTTAGATGGCAAAGTGATATGGTTGTGCAAAGATTGGGGAGTAGAATGTAATTTATCAGAATTTAAAGGGTGAAATCAAAAGGTTAAAAACCAGGGACAACTTGAGATTTTCTCTAATAGCAAAAGACGTGTGTAATTGTTTCAAACAAAAATTAACTCACAATTTCTCCTTTCAATTTATCTCTCTCTTGGGTAGAAGCATTAGTCTCCTCCCTTAGGCTTCCTATAGTCTTCTCAGCCTGCAATGCAAACAATTCCATATCTTAGCATATAAATTATAGACAGTGGCCTTAACATATTTTTAATGAAAAAACTGTAATCTTTCTATGTAAGATACTTTCAATAGATTCAGTGTTACAACTCACAGTAAAAACAAAATGACATATACTACAGCAATTGAAACCACAAATTACAACTACAGCCTACACTTAGAATGAAATACAGGCTAATATATAGTTCCCTTTTAAAAGGAAGCATATATTACATTATTATTCGATAGATGTATGAAACCCAAGCCAAGTTGAGGTGTAAATTATAGGGAGAACTAAAGCTCAAGCTCTCATCACCTATTTTTGACCGAGCTTGAGCTAGGCATGTTATTTAGTTAATTGAGTTCAGGTTTAACCTACATTTGTATATGGAGTTAGTTGTACTTGATCTTGACTCAATCCATAATTTATATCAAAATTATGATACAGGATTATGAAAAGCATACCCATAAATGAACTTAAATGTGAACCCACAAATGAGCTTGTGAATTAGTTTGTTTATGAGCATATAAAAGAGTTGTCAATATTTGTTGATTTACGGAGCTTATGGATGAAACTTAAACTCCCTGATTCCTCAACTGCTCTAACTGAACTCATTTAGAGACTATGCCTGACAATAGCATTTACTGTGGACTGTCAAAACATTTAACCTATGTAGCTAACTTCAAGGTGTTCTCTAACTGCTTGATTCATTTTCCACGCTAATAAAATTACAATAAGCACAGTGAGTTTCTAAATGTAACTTAAAGGGCACTAATGACTTTGTCTAGATCCTTTTGAGCGAATGCAGTTAGTCAGGGTCTACAAACTTCACAAATTCCACTGTTTAACTGTGTGCCATGGGATACCGTTGAGATATGCATGACATAGGAAAACGAAAATGCCAAACTTCTTTTCAAGTGATATTTTCACACAGCATCCAAAGGGTTCATCAACTTTGTTACTCCAACATAAGTAAAAGGCATTCGCGAGTTTGCATATGAAGTGTTGGAACTCTATTCCCTATGCCAACTGGCACAGAAACAGAACCTATTCTTCATCAATAAAACCTATGGATGGTGGGGACAACAGTGCATCAGACTCTTAGTAGTGAGTTAAAGAGTGCATTAGATTGAAGGTGCAATGAGGGTGTTTCATTTTCGGGGACAATGTCACATAATTACTAGTGTTAAGCATCCAAGGGGCAAGGTTCTTCCTCCAGACTTTAGTCACATAGGTAAGAGGAAGGAAGACCTAGAATTTATAAGGTGAAGGTGTGTCTCTTCTTGAGTGGCTAGTTATTTTACATTGGTTACAACACACACACACAAAAAGATGACAGTAAACAAGAGGTATGATTATCTACCATTCATAGAGACTCCTGATGGTGCACACCTAATCATGTGGCTAGTCATTGTGAATAGATGGACCTTCCCCCAACAAAACAGAGTCAGAGTAGAGATAAGATGTTGCAGAGGCACCAATTGGTGATAGGAAACGATGACCATGGCATTAGCCCAAAACCCATCCAAGATTCCCTACCCCATAATGGCATGTCACCAATTCATCTTTCATTAAAAAGAAGGTACAAGAATCAGATATCTAAATTTGGCATGCTTACTCTGTTTCCGAACATAAAACAGAGAGAAAGATGAGAAGAAAAAAAAAAAGAATAGGAGAGAAAGTAGAAGAGAAGGCTTGAAAATTTTTGTTTACTTTAAAGTGTAAAATTTAGGGAAGAAAGAAATATGGAGAGACAAAAACCATGAACTTTTTTCATAATTCAATCACCCCATGAGTGGAAACATAGTGAAAGAAGGGAGAACTGACTTAAAACTGAAATGGTCAACTTACCTTTTTCATAAGACATGATTAACTTCGAGGGTAAAATGATCTTTTTAATAATTTTCATGTTTCCATGTTCTTTATTTTCTTAGCAAATAAATAACACAGCAATATAACATATTTATTCTCTCTCATCGTCTTTCTTCCTTAGTAAACAAAGAACAGCAAAAAATAAAAGTAGAAACAAAGTGATAGAGGGGGGTGCAATCCATAACACACCATAAATTACCATATCTAAGGAATACGACAAGTATAACCAACCAACTAACCAAATAAACTAACCTCATTTAGCTTCAATACAAGACTATCCGACTGCAACTTCAAGTCATCAATATCTTTAGCAACCTAAATAAAAACAATAAGGTTCATGAACTTTAGTTGCATGAAAAAAGTAACCATTGCCATATCCAAGATAATGCAAATGATATGGATGATTGTAACTAAAAGTAAAGAGCAAGCACATGCTCCTGAGTCTTCAAAAAAAAAAAGCATATGCTCCTGAGTTAAATGTAGAATGGTAAATTATCAATTTAAAAATTCATCTTTAGATGGTACAAATCCTAGTAATATAGTGGATAACATCCAATATTGTGTTAGCTAGAGTGGATTTTCCCAGAACAAAGGAGTGACATAAACATAAAGAAGACTCCAAGGTCACTTACATGCAATGGGGTAAAGTTAGCTATTCCATGTTCTTGATCATTTGCCATACATGTCTCTTTCAAAATAGGCTCTCCCTGATTAGCCTCATTTGTGGCGGCTCCATTGTTTGAAACAGAAGTTTCTATCACCATAAGAACTTCCTTAACTAGCTCACTCTTCGAATCACTCTCAACAGTTATAATAGGGTCAGCTGAATCAAGAGCTTTAAAGGCCAGATCCAGCTTCAAAACTTGGTTGTTTGTTTCTACCTCTGGAGAATGTGGTGGACTGACAAGAACAACTCTCAACTTGTTCTCTTGGATATACCTACCAGTTTCTTTTGAGAACTGATGAGCCAAGTAAGAGGAATATCAACACAGGGCCAGCCATACGCTACATATTCAAAGGTAAAAATTTATATTACTGCTGTATACTTACAAAACTTGGAACAATGTCCTCATCCATGCTACCATAAGGAACAACTGTGCTCTGAATCAGGAACTTATCTTTTAACTGCATATCAGGTGGGGTTTCCTTTGATGCTTGCATAGTAACTGAAATGTGGTTGCGTAATCATGTAAATAACCAACACAGAGAGCGATCCAATTGAAATAAAGACCCTAAGAAAAGATTCTCAAATTTGAAACGTCTATCAGCTAATTTTTAAATGCTATTTCTATTCTTAAGAATTATTTAAGATGGCACTGAGTGTATGTTAACCATTTTGATTTTCCTGACAATCCAGATATCGCACATAACTTTCCCACTTTTAATCTCATAGTAAGCAACCTATTACTTGTAGTGGAACACAATCACCATCATATACTTCTAACTAATATTGTTGCTTAAGTGTCTAATATGAATATATGACAAGCTCAACTTTATACATTATGAAAGTGAATGATGCCCCTAAGTGGAATTTATTTCATGAATATATCTTGGGAACACATTCCAACCAAAACTGAAGTCATTTTACAAACTACAGTATTTGATACCAAACTTGTAACACAACACCCAGTCACATATAACCAGCACATATCCATATAATGGTAAAAAATTGGTGGAGCAATGGGATTGTGTTGTGTACAATCCTACAAGGGTCATGAGCCATGCCAAGCACAACGTTCCTGGCCCAGTATAAAATGGGTCATGTTGGATACAATTTGATTCAGGCACAACCCACATAGCTAACATGGCCGACGAAAAATAAGTTCACATTAACTCTTTTTATCCCTAAAATAATATTTAAAAATATAAACTCTTATAAAATAAGTACTAAAACATTTTAAAAGTAGTAACAATTTATTATTATAAGTATTTCATATTGTTTATTATCATTTCATAATTTAATTGTTATAATATTTTATTATTAAAATCATGGCTCAGTGGACCAGCATGGAAATGGCATTGCTTGGTCATTCCCAAGCTTGTGTTGGGCTTGAGGTGATCCTGTCCTGAGCTATGCCCAACCCGACATGGTTTCAATAGGAGAAATCGAGCCCAAGATGTTCTCAACCCTTTGAAACCTCCACACGCACACGCACACACACGCACATGTCCATACACACAAGCGCACGCGCACGCGCACGCACACACAGAGAGAGAGAGAGAGAGAGAGAGATTATAATCAGTGTCTATTTCATACTATTGAGAAAATAAAACATGCTTCACCCACAGCATATACATCGTGTTGGCTATAAAGGAGTTCACTATTGAGATGATATATTTATGGGATTTTGGAAAACAACAACAGAAAAAAGCCAGGCCTAAATATGATTTTAAATAAATTCAGTTAACATTGTCTTTTTTTTAGTTAAAAAGAAAAAGAAGCTGGTTGTAAGTAGAGCATGGATAATATAAAAAGTATTTTCACAATAGAGGATATCTTGTATCGTAGTATCAGAACATATCTTTAACTAGTTTACTAATTTTTTTTTTCAAAAAATAAGTTGTTTGCTTTTGTTCATTGTCTACGTATTTTGTGAGGAGGGTCTTCTTAAAATGAAGATCTTGCCTGATGTTTTATCTCCAGTTTAGCAGAATATTGCATGTTAAAGCTAGACAATAGCCCAATAACATGTGAGGCCTTGAGCGTGTCTAACTATACATTAGGACATAAAACAAATTTCTGATTACTGTAGTAGCACAACTTTTAAAAGTGTATAATGTATGATAATTACAATGTCTAAATCAGGTACATCACAGCATGTATAATTGCAATCAAAGAGAAGTGAGAAATCAAACCTATGAAATCACATGTTGACCTTGGTAGAATGATTCCTGTATTTGGACGAACACAATATCGCTTAGGAGATGTAGTTTTAACCTAGTAAACATGGTACTAATTCAATCAGATTTTACAAGAAAAAGCTTTAAGTACCATTAAATTGACAAAATGTAGAGACAATGTTCAATGTAGATTGAAATCTTTGGGGTATCTTTCAGACATTTATCAAGGGAAAGTTAAGCATGTCTAGTATTAGCAATTAAATTAACTAAAAAAATTAAATAACATGAGAGTTGATGATATAATAGAGAGTCAGACAAATATTGGCAGATAAAGGAGACACAATAGAAAATGCTATTCTATAATGGGATTGACATGAGAGAATAAATTGGTGTAAGATAGAGTTTTAAGCTTATATAGCTAGTAATTATGACCATTTATATTTACAAACCCAATGCAGTAACAAACAAGCAATTTTCAGAAGATGGTTTTGCGACGACATTGTAGTGGGGTGAAGAACAAATAAACTTTGTTCAAGTCTCGTCTTAAGAATAAAGAATTCACCTTGAATGCAACAAAATCTTTGGATTTGTTGACAAGTTGGACAGAACATGTACTCTGCTTTTTCAACTCAACTAAAAGAGCAATGGAACGTGTTAGTACATATGTGCAAAACTAACAATTCAGAATAAGATACCATCACAAAATGCGAAAACAATTCTGAATAAGATAATTGAAGAATATCAATAGCTCAAAAAAACATAAGAAAAGTCTAACAACTATTGCATATAAATCCAATTCTAGTGCACATGAAGTACTAGTAATTAAAAGTTGCAACAAAATTCCATGGTTAAGTTAGCATGCCAGCTGATCATGACTGAAAACAATAAATAAATAGTAGTTCAGTTATGTTTCCCAACTAATTTAATTGTATTCTACTCGTACCTACATATTTTTCATTTATCCAAGAGAAATGAGCATATTACTGAAGGCAAAAATGTTGTCCTGCTGAACTTGAAATTTCTTGCTAGCTTCATGTTCATTTACTGAAACAGAAATTCAAGTTTTTGTTTTTATCTTTGGTAATAATTTTCATGAAATCTGTATTTTCTGTACAGTTCGTGCCTACATATGAGCTTAAGTATATAAATTGTCTTTTTTAAACTTAAGTACTCATTGAGATCCTGTGATTTTCCCAGTTTTAAGTGTATTCATAAAATATAAGCATTCAATCCATGACATAACAAAATAGACTTTCATCCTCCGAGGGGCACCAAAGCCCAAAAATATCATAATGAGACACTTGAGAATATACTGGTGCAGGTAAGATTCCACAATGTACTAGGTTTATTCTGAATTCTTAGAATTCTCACTGAAGTCTGGAGTTTGATTGTCCATCAAAAACACACCAATTTGAACATTGTCCAGAAGAACATCCGAAACAATAAAGGAAGCACATCCCGTGTATCCTAAGGTTCCATGAAGTCGTATGCATAAACCTACTAAAAAAGCAAGATTTGCCGATTAACACCTTCCCAAGTTCAACAGATCAAATGGACTTTCTTTTCACTGTTATATTTGCTAATCGCAATGAACAACTTCGGAGGATAAAAGAAAACCCGACTGACCTGAGGTTGACTTATATCATAAAGTCATGCACATAAACATTGAGACAAAACAAAATCTATCGAATCTACAGAACCACGCAATAGAATCTTAGGTGGGGCTATCAGATCCTTCTCAAGAACGAAATCAATCAAAACACATGGCTTTTGATAAAAGAAAGGACGATTTTACGATGCATAATACGATAATGCAATTAAGCCTACAATAAAGCTCATCGCTAACAAACAAGAAGACCAAGTTGCTCCGATACTTACAGGTGAACTCGAGTTCCTGAGGATGGACTTCGACAAGCATTTCGCCCGCACCCATCGTCGCCTTCCTCATCCAGAAGCGCACGGATCCAAACAAACAGGCGAAATCAAAATAGAAAGTGAAAGGGAGTAAGAAACATCGCAGGAAACAAAATCTCCAAGGGCCGCAGATTTAGATCTCCGGATGGCGTC
Organism: Alpinia galanga; assembly: GCA_037177395.1. Classification (NCBI taxonomy): domain Eukaryota; kingdom Viridiplantae; phylum Streptophyta; class Magnoliopsida; order Zingiberales; family Zingiberaceae; genus Alpinia; species Alpinia galanga. Next base: position 2,593,050 of record JBAMHZ010000103.1, on the reverse strand, counting down.
GTGGCGGTAGGAAATAGGTGAGTTCACCCACAAATTCCTGCGATATCAGTGCACGAGACGGGAGCGACGATGAACCCTAGGATGTCGCACTGGAATCGCCTGTAAGAAGGAGAGCGCCTCAATTTATTTGTCGATTTACTACTATTGAAGACGGCAGCAGGCAGCGGCGAGAAGTAAATTTGAAAAGGGCGTGAAATCTGCTTTCCGTACGATGACGCGGCAGTTCCTGATTCAAAGAATATTCTTTTTAAAAAAAGATTGAGAGGATATTTATAATTTTTTTTAACTACAGTCACTTACTCCAATCAGAATTTATTTATTTAGAGATTTTTAAACTACAACATATCACATTTTACTATATTACTCCTGATTTACTTATAAAATTTTAATTACTTTAAAATATTATTTATTATTATCGATGATTAACAGCGGTCAGTGGCCAATAATGGTAACTTACGATCTGTGATCAGCGACCAGAAGCAGACGGTAGTAGTCGGCACCGACACTAGTAGCGGACGGTGACCAACGGTGTTCGATGGCTGTGGCCGATCGACGACTACCGGCATCCAATGGTATTCAGCGGCGATCAGCGACCGATGACATCCGGCAACGGTTGTCGGTGTCCGACTGCGGCCGACAGCTGACCGGTAGTGGTGGTGGCGATGATAGCGGGCAATGAGCAACGACGAGAGTGGTCGATCGATTAAAATTTTAATTATATTAATAATCTATGTAGGGTCAAATTGATATTTATTAAATTGATAATAATATTTTTATCCCAAAGGGAAAAATTTAGAAAAAAAAATTCATAATCCGGGAATCAATGAAAATTAAATTTTTTAAAGATTTTTTGATTTCCCCATCTATAATTCTTTTGTTAATGTGCTATGACATGTCAAATATTCTTCATTATTTAGTAATCGTTTAAATTCTGAACCAAACAACATTTTTATTGATAATGGATAGTCAAAATTATCA
>JBAMHZ010000103.1:2568856-2585294 GCA_037177395.1 Alpinia galanga | reverse complement strand
TGGCAGGTGCCAAATGTGTTTGGGTTCCTATTGGGGATCACCCAAATCATCATTTACTTGATCTACATGAACCATAAGGAAGACGACGGCAATGCGAAGATAGGGAGTCAGGAGCTCCCCGAGAAGAAGAGCAACTCGGAAGATGAGGCATGCGAGTGTGCTCAAATGGCCGAAGTGTAGGACAGAAGAGGAGAAGAAGAAGAAGAAGAAGATTCAAGTGTCATCCAATAGCATTGATCATGAACTCTCTAGTTCGACTTAATTTATCAATCAAATTTAGGGAATAATATTTACCTATTAGCTATGTGTTGTTCTAATAATTAACAGGCACTCTCTGTTTGTTGCCTGATAGATTGGGGGGAGTATATAGGATGAGTCCTATTTTATGTGTTGTGGTGTTATTGTATCCATGTCGTTCTCGATCGAGTTTTAACTTTTATCACGGTGCATTTGTTACCTCTCGATGGAATTTATTTTAAAATAATTTTCATTAATTCAAACAGGTTCATTGCCAAGAAAAATATAAACAAAATTTTATTTTATTTTATTTTTCAAAGCCGAGTACATTCTTTGTGATAATAATTATTCTATTCTCACTTGAGTTTTATAAAAATAAAATTGGAATTATAAATGTAATGCAGTGCATCCATTTAAATAGGGGAGACGTAGAAGTGAAGCAGAGGTCGGAGAGATTGCCACTGCTATAGAAGTGTTGCCGAAGAGTCGAGAGGAAGAAGATTGTTGTTGAAATACATTTAAGGTGCAGTCGGAATTTGGTTTGTAGAAGAGTATAAGTTATTCAATTAAAGAATTTGTGATTGTTTTTCAGACGACGAGTAAAATTCTATAGTTTCTTTATTTATCGATAGTAAGTATTATGGAAATCGACCAATGCGAAATTTACTGTAAATTTTAATTATAATAATTTATAATATTTGTATTGATACTATATATTTTCATTTCATAGTATAAATTAAGATAAAAAGGATGGTCACAAAGAGTCAATAAGATTTCCTTGAGTGTGTGGGCCAATATAATAGAAAGGGTAAACCAAATAAGAATGGTTCGATTAATATTAATACTTATAGAAAATCCGAGTAAGCTAAAGTGGAACAACTCAATCAGTAGACAAATCTTTAAGCCAAGGTCAATCAGTTCGGCAAGTAGACAAATTCTCGAGCCAAGCTCGGTGGGCTCGACGAGCCGATAAATTTCCGAGCCAGAGTCTAATAGCTTGGTTGACTAAACTGCTCGGTCAATAGAATTGCTCAATTGACAAATAGATTTCCGAGCTGAGACATAACAGCTTGGTCAGCAAATAGATTCCTGAGCCAAGACGGAATAGCTTAGTCGAAAAGGCAAATATATGAGCTAAGTAAAAGGCTCAGTAATATGAGAAAATCCACGTCCTTTTTAAAGGAGTCCATAAAAGAATCTTTCCATAGAAGCAGCTATAGGTCTGTACCTACGAGGTTGTCAAGAAAAAAAGAGGATCCCTAGCCATGATAACAATAAGAAGCACCTCATACAATAGTAGGAAAGATATTTTTCTTTAACGATCTAGTAAAAACGTCGTGTCATGCCACCTGTTATCCTTATCACGATCCTCTTTTCTCATAGGTCTCCTTGTCAGAAAATAAAAAGAGATTGTAGAAAAGAAGGCATAAGGGAAAAAGATTCCTCTTCACAAGTTATAAGAAGGGGAGAAAGACATCTATACAAGGAAAATACTTCTTACTCATTTTTACTATTTCCTTATGCATTTTCTCTAGTTTTCTTCCTCTTCTTTCAAGGACAAGCTCTAATTTAGACATTGAAAGGAGGGCCGTTAGCTAGGAAATCGACTGCTGTTTAATCTAGTATTAATTTTGATAAAAAAGAAAATCAGAAAAGACTATCTTTATTATTACGATTTGAAGAGAATCTCATCATCGTATTATTGTCCTGGAAGATCAAAAAATAACAAGCCGTATCGTGGATTTGGAAGCAAGATAAATAAAAGAAAAGGAAGTAAAATTTTGTATAATGCAAAATACACGTAATCGATACTGTCAAATCACCGTACACTTAATTTCTTTGCGAGATCACGACCGTCCGTCCTTTCTCCGGGCGCGGGAGACACGAATTTTAAAATCCCTCCTATCTTTCCGTCGGCTCTTCTTCGCGCACCGACACGATTGGCCCTACTTCGTACCGACACTAATAAATATTTCTACTCTTCTAGAATCGATCGACGAGACGAGTAGACGGACGGGTGCCTTTGGGAGAGGAAACTTGTTTCAGGAAAACGAAAAGGAGCCCGCTAATCCAACCCGCCTTGCCAACTCCTTTGGGATTCGTTGCAAGCGTACTTTCAGCTAAATCAGTATTTAAATTATCTATACCGTTTATTTTTGTGTCGAGCGGTTCCGATTAATTCTGTAACGTCCGATTGAGATAGCGTTGCAAAAATACCTCGAGGAGATCCTTCGGTTCTAATTAATCGCGCGCCGAGGCACAATGCGGTGGGCGCACGATAATAATCCCTTTAAATATCTATTTATGGTTGCAATAAATGGGAAAAAAAAATACGCCTCGTGTTGGTCTCTCTCTTTCTCTCTCTCTCGCCCTCCGGCTCAGGGGCTGCGCTCTCTTCGTTCTATCTCCTCTTGTTCGATTCGATCCGATGGAGGTGGAGCAGCAGCGGCAGCGGAGGAAGGGGCAGAAGCGGAAGCTGGAGGAGGAGGGCAGCAACGGCGCCGTCGCCGCCGTCGCCGCCGACGCGTCTCAGTGCTCGATGGAGGTGGAGCCGGAGGAGATGGGAGTCGAGGAGATCTGCTGCCATCGCTCGCATCAATCGCTCGCCCGCGAGGTCCGGACCCAGGTTGAGGTCCTGGAGCGCGCCTTCTCATGGCGCCTTGCAGATCGAGCGGCTGCCAAGCGCGCCACCCACGTCCTCGCCGAGCTCGCTAAAAACGGTCTGCCAAAGCTCTTATTCCCCTACAACTTAGGTCTTTCGTGTGTAGGGTTTATATTTGTTGTCAGCGAGTTAATTTTAAGTAGCGCTGATGGATCTGGGTCTTGATTGGTTGTGCAGAGGATGTTGTGAACGCGATCGTCGAAGGAGGGGCCGTGCCGGCGCTCGTGAAGCATCTGCAAGATCCTCCGCCTCTGCTGGCGAGGGATGTCGGTTCGGGCGGAGGAGATCGCCCTTTTGAGCACGAGGTCGAGAAGGGGAGCGCGTTTGCTCTCGGTCTACTTGCCGTCAAGGTATTGTAGTAGTTGTTTTTTATCCGATCCCCGAAGTGCTTGTGATTTTGGTTGTTGTAGTTACCTAGAAACGGAATAAAGATCGATATTTTTTTTTATCTGCCTCTGGGTAAATATGTAAATGGATTTTATATAAAAGAGAAGCAAGAAAGCTACAGGAATAATGGTTTTTTTAACGAGGAGCAATTTCAAATGCTCCAGCACTCTTAACAATCACTGAATACTATCTTCATCGTGGAGATTAGATTCCAAGTATTTCAGCAGTTTACTTAGTGTTATTCAATTTTATGATTTTAGGTTTATTGGTTTCTTAGGAAGCCCTTATGTAGGTCTCCTGTGGTAAAGTTATGCGTTTCCTTTAGAGCTTTCCAATTAAGGACCTCAAGGTTGTTTGTGGATAAAGAGTAAAGTTCTGGCATCAACTCCATTACAAGAGAAACAGGAGTTAGAAAATACTGAACTAGAGAGATAGCAAGTTCTAGCATTTCAAATAGATAGTAAAGAAAAAAGGCGTTTTAAAAAGAGAGTTGTAGAGTTCAACATCAATTTCATGAAGCAGAAGAGTGTTTGATAGAGAGCAGGTGAATGTGTTAGCACTGAAAGAGAAAAAAAAAATCATCTAGTCTCTTTAATTATTCAATTGATAAATAAAATTTGGGATGTAAAGGCTAAAATACAACAAATTTTTGTCCCCATGTTTGTTGCACGAAGCAACAAAAATTTAGTACAAATAATCTTTCCCAATTCTTCAAAAGACAATTTTAAAGGGATGCTGTCTACCAGATGTTTCTGTGAGTGTCATCTTTTACAGGGAGAAGTGCTATATATTCCTTGGTCTGATTACATTGATGATGTGTATATATTGTGCTTTAACATTATTAACATTTAGTCCTGTGGTAATTTTTGACTCTTTACATGATCTTCCTTAAGGTGTTCTTTCTTATTTAACAGCCTGAACATCAGCAACTCATAGTTGATGCTGGTGCCTTGCCTCTGCTTGTAAATATCTTAAAAAGGCATAAGAAAGGTTCCAACTGCAGAGCAGTTAATGGTGTTGTTAGGCGAGCAGCTGATGCAATTACTAATCTTGCTCATGAAAATAGCAATATCAAAACATATGTCAGGTTCTTGCAAACAAAACTGGCCATCGATTTTCAACATGTACCCTATAGGACTTTCTGCTTATATTTGTGTTTTTATACCTTCCAGGTATGAAGGTGGGATTCCACCCCTTGTGCAACTGTTGGAATCTACAGATTTGAAGGTACAGAGAGCTGCTGCAGGTGCTTTGCGGACTTTGGCATTTAAGAATGACAGTAACAAAAATCAGGTGATTAACTAATATATATATTCATTTTTGATTTTGAAATATCTTTTCTGTTAATATAAACCTTTGCTTTGCCCTAAATCTTTATTGCAGATTGTGGAATGCAAGGCTCTTCCCACATTGATTCTCATGCTTTGCTCAGATGATCCTGCCATCCATTATGAAGCAGTAAGATAACGCAGAGAAACATATATTGCTTAATAACGTTAACATATTGACAAATATATGAATTCATTTCATGGAGTGGTTGTTTGAATTACTAATTGGAGTGTCACTTCATATGACATATATTGGTCCTTGAGATAATGGGCCATTTTGATGCTTTAGATCTGTCTAGATGGACCTTGATGCTTCCTTATGCTGTCTCTTGAGGTTGTCATGCCAATTGGCAGTGGAAAAGAAGAGGTCTGTTATAGGAGTGACAAGGGAGTGAATGATAGGCCCTTTTTATCTCTCTCATCTCATGGTAAATGGATGCGGATAATGTAAATTATTTGTTTTGGTAGATTTGTTTGTTTAGTAGAATAAGAAACTTAGTTTTTGATTTGGTAATTATCTAATTTAAAGTATAGAATGTTTATCCCAAATTTGATATAGTTCTTTAGGGCAGGAACAAATTTTTTATTATAAGTTTTTATTTTATTTTTCATTTTTGTTTGAGTTGGAGTCTTAGACCCTCATCCCTTCATATAATCATATTCTTCAATATAAAATGTTTTTTTGAGAGTTTGATTTTTGTGTTGTATTAGTTGGTATTAGAGCTAAGTTTTGATTCAATATTTAACACTACTTTTCCACGTGCTCTCTTTCTGTTGTCAAGGCATCCCCTTTTTTCTTGCTTATTGCATTTTGTGCGGGTCCTTTCATTCCATGTTGCCCCTGTGCCCACCACCATTAAGAACTTTGCTTCCATTTCCATCAGGTACTGCCACTTGAGGACTTCATTGTTCCCTAATTGCCCTTTTCCTTGCTAAGGAAGAAGGGTGCAGTTTTGTCTTGCCAGAAACCATCCCACAACATGCAGCATCACCTTCTATACCTTCCACCTCTTTCTCAGAGGCAGCTTTTGTTGCCTCCTACCAAACTTGTTGCCAAGAATTCCCTTTTGTAGGTCTGACTTGCCTGGCGACCATCTCTTACCAACTTGAAGGGTTGCCTTGTGTAATTCCATCTCCACAAAAGCCTCAATCCTTCTTAGGAACAATGAACCCTGGGTTGATGATATGTAAATTCAAATTATACTGACTCAGAACAATATACAACCAGTGAAACATGGCCCCTTGCTAATTATCTGAAGGCTGCAGATTATTTTTATACTATCTCAATTCCTACTGAAGCTGTATGCATAATTATCATTATATGTGGTGAGGCTTCCTAACTAGAAATATGTGATATCTCATGTAAGGCGTGGGTATAAATTTTGAGTAGAAATGCAAAATGATACTGTTGTAGGGTGCAGAGAATAGTTCTATTTTTGTATGAAGCAGTATTATTTTTATCTTGTATTTTTTCAGTAAATATGCACAATAAGTTGAAGATACTAGTGGTCACTGTACTTGTTAAGATTATTAATATTTGTTTCCTTTTGCCTGCCTGACCAGATGATTGTTTGTGATATTTAGGTTGGCGTTATTGGAAATCTCGTTCATTCATCCCCGAACATAAAGAAAGAAGTTCTCACTGCAGGAGCATTGCAACCAGTGATTGGCTTATTAAGGTATTCTCATCATCACATAATATGTTTTATCATGTATTAATGTTGTGTCAACCTCAATTTCTCATTCAAGTTTGCCTAAATTTCAAATTGCTTTTTATCTTTTTTCCTTTTTTTGCTGCACCTCTTTAAAGTGAAATATTTAGCTTAAAGCACTTGATTTGGTTTTCTCGATGGAAGTTTTCCTTTAAAAGTAATTTCATTTATCTCAAATTGGAGATGATTAAATCTATCTGGTTGTGCTGGTCAAAACTATAGAATATCCGCTTTCATTAAACTTGATGCTTACTGGGCATCTTTTGAGGCTTTGACCTGTTTGAATGCCGACCAATTTCTTAATTGATTTAAAATAACTTTTCATTTGTGCATTGGCTTATTTTTAGTGCTGCGTTTTGAACCAGATCTCAGTTTTATTCTAGATATGAATGCCTAAATTTCACTTAGGCAAGTTTTGAGCTTATTAGACATTTGTCACACACTACCTAAATCAAGTATTATTGCTTGCAGTTCACACTGCACCGAGAGCCAAAGGGAAGCAGCACTGTTGTTGGGGCAGTTTGCTTCAGCTGATTCAGAATGCAAGGTACCTTCTTGCTTGTAATCTTTTTCTTTGGTTGTTTATCCTGGTGGACAATGTTGTGATGCATCGGATCAAGATTTCTATCCATGTGAGTGTTCTGCAATCTTTAATTTCTTGCAGGTGCACATTGTGCAAAGGGGTGCACTGCGACCTCTAATTGAGATGCTTCAGTCATTAGATTTTCAACTAAAGGAGATGTCTGCATTTGCTCTTGGAAGATTGGCACAGGTTTTTGAGATACTTCAGCATTTAATCTCTTTACTTGATACTTAAGACTGTTGTGCCACTTCTTTCATTGAAATTCTGATAGAGTACCTCCAAAGGGCCATTTAACTGTCTAGCATTCATGTTTTCATGATACTGTGGTATGGAGTTTCAAGATTGATTTTTGTTATTAATGTTCTGCTCATTTTGTACTTTTGATATAATCTACTTCATTTTTGCATCTACTAAATGGGGAATATTTGAACTGATACTAAATTGCAATGATTAATTGTCTTAAGGTGGTTTGAATATTGTATCTTCTTACAGATATATGCCTTCTGTTGTTTGATAATTAAACTTGGTCCCTTTATGTTATTTTTTCTTTCTATTTATATATCATGGTTGAATTTGGTTTCATGCCAATAAATAAACTGTCATGTTTGCTTAATCTGAAAGACCTTTGTTGCATGTAGGACTCACACAACCAAGCTGGTATTGTTTTCAATGGTGGTTTGGTGCCTCTGCTAAAACTTCTAGACTCAAAAAATGGATCTCTGCAGCATAATGCTGCATTTGCTCTTTATGGAATTGCAGAGAATGAGGTAAATCAACATCTAATTTTTGTTCTGTGATTTGTTGTTTTATTGTATTCATGCATTTATAGTCAAATTGTGCAGAATCTGATGGATGGACTCACTGTATATTTTTCAGGATAATGTTGTTGATTTTGTCAAAGTAGGAGGTGTTCAGAGACTACAAGATGGTGAATTCATTGTCCAGGTCTGTTTTCTTTCCATTGTGCACCAGTTTTTTACTTTGTTTTGTGCAAAGCGGTCATAATAGATGTAAACTGAATTGCAGGCAACAAAAGATTGCATAGCAAAAACATTGAAAAGATTGGAGGAGAAAATCAATGGGCGTGTGAGTTTCTATTTGATTTATTTCTTTGATTCTTTTATGTTTTAATGGACATAATATCCACATTCCAAGTAGTGGATTTAGTCTATATTCGTTACCAATCTGCATGTGGTTTGCTGTGTTTTTCCTCTTGCAGGTATTGATGCATTTGCTATATTTGATGCGAGTTGGAGAGAAGCCCATCCAAAGACGTGTAGCACTGGCTCTTGCTCACCTATGCCCACCTGAAGAACAAAGAAGAATTTTCATTGATAACAGTGGTATTTGTTTTGTTCAAATATGAGTAGATTCATTTGATCAATACTGTTTTATTCTGTTTGTTCCCTTGTGGTAACTTTTGCATATATGAAAATTGTATTTTCTTACCAGGGATGGATATTCTTCTCGAGTTAGTTGGGTCTACTAATTTAAAACAGCAGCAGGATGGTTCACTTGCTCTTTACAAAATGGCCAACAAAGCTAAGATGCTTTCTTCTGTGGATGCTGCTCCTCCTTCCCCTACCCCACAGGTTTGCTAGAATGACCTATAGTTTTTTTTCCTTCCAAAATTAGGGTAAAAAACAAACATAAGTGAGGCTTGCATTGCTCAAAAATTTTGAAGTTTCAAAGTGTGAGCATTTGCATATTGATAGTTTGAATCTCTTGGACAGTATTGTTTTAGGTTTTTATGGTAACAGGAGGCATGATAAGAGTAGATGTAAGCATGTGTTATTTAAGGAATTGATTACTAGGTAGCGTTGTCATGGGTTATTGCTGTCTTCATAAATGATCTCCCTTGTGGCCTGCAAGGACCTGGGCTGTCTACATATATATTTATTTTCTCTGATGACATCAAACATTGTGAGAATTTATTCTCATTAGTAATTACTTGTGTTTGCTGAATCACTGAGGCTCATTTTGTAGGTTCAAATCCCGTGTGGTATCAATTGATACATACGAGATGCATTGTTTACGCACTGTTGAGAGAAGTATAAGGTCAGGATGGGTTAGTTTTTTCCATTGGTATCCAATCTGGGATTGTACAAGTGATAGTGAGCTTGATATTGGCAACAAATCTTGACATTGGAGCAGACAGGATGCAAAATCCAAAGCACCAATATGTAATTATAACATCCTGCATAACATATATGTCAAACATCACAAGTTGCTAAAGATTATGTTAATTTTTTAAAGCACATATGATAATTTTTGTAACCTTGCTTAATTTTTAATCGAAGCCCTTCACAAACATCATGGTGGATAAGGACATTACATAGCATATGGGAACAAATACATCGTTCATAGAAATTCTCTCTCTATGCATATTAACATGAATCAGACAATAACTGTTATCTACCCGTACATGTGGCCTAATATGAAACTTGTTTGTTACGATGCCTCATATTCTTGTCATTTTGGGACGTTTCCATTTATTAATACGTTATTTTTGTTCTATAATGCATGTTTTACCAACTAATCCTTTGTGTAGGTATATCTTGGCGAGCAATATGTGAACAATTCCACCCTGTCAGATGTTACTTTTCTTGTTGAAGGTTGTGGAATAATCTAACTCATCTGATTTCTTTTACACGAACATGTACCCCATTGATTTATAAAATTACATAAATTTGAGTAATTAATTATTTATTTGCTGAATTTCTAAGCACGTTGTGTTTGTCTAGGCAAATGCTTCTTTGCACACCGGATTGCTTTGCTTGCTTCATCAGATGCGTTTCGAGCAATGTTTGATGGTGGATATAGGGTAATGATTAAGGAAACTCGTGTATGAATATTTTCACACTTGTGAATTTGGAAAGTGTCAGAACATGAGATAAACAAATTCTTCTTCTTTATTTTCAAGGACCACATAACAATTGTCTCATAAATTTTTTGTAGGAGAAGGATGCAAGAGACATCGAGATTCCCAACATAAGATGGGAGATTTTTGAATTAATGATGAGGTGAATGTTGTTTTTTCTGTTATTATTTAAGTTGAGTTTTCTAATATTTTGCTCCTCATCTGCAGGTTCATATACACAGGATCAGTTGAAGTTACCAATGCGGTTGCACAAGACCTCCTAAGAGCTGCGGATCAGTATCTTCTGGAGGGCCTTAAACGCTTGTGTGAATATAGCATTGCACAGGTGAACAAAATTATTTTCCAATTTGAAACTTGCTATCATGTGTTCTCAGTTTGCAATTATTCCTGTTTTGAATCCGTTATGCAGGATATTAACATTGACAACATCTCTAACATGTATGAATTGTCGGAGGCATTCAACGCTATGTCCTTAAGGCAAACTTGCATCTTGTTTATTTTGGAGCAATTTGATAAACTAAGCATTATACCTGTGTACGTTCTATTAAACTCCATCCTAGTCTTTATTGTTCATACAATTATGCTGCATTGGGTTTCTATTTCTTTGCGATCAATTTCTAATTCTCGATGGAAATCTGCAGCTATTGTCATCTCATCCAGCGAATCATCCCCGACATCCGCAGCTACTTCGATAAAGCTTTGAAGCCGAGTCCGAGCAGCACTGAATCCTAACTATTCTTTCTTGACGCCATGTAGGGTAACTTGTGCTGATGGGGACTGTACAGTTTGAGCCTATTTGCACCATTGTTTTTGTTCTTAGGGTGGGTTTGAGGGAAGAACATGCTCTCTGCATCCTCTTTTCTTTGTTTGGTAGAATGATTAGGATCGGGATCCCAGCTAATTTCGTCCGTTGCAAATTTACAATCATCTAATCTAAAGGTGTCAACTTTCATTTTGAAAAGTTTGGTGGCCCCTTGTGAAATTCTTCTTTTATGCCTATTTTGGTCTAATTCCCAATTTGAATTTGGTTGCGTCGAGCCTCAATTCGATTTATTGATCCTGCAGACAATGAATTTAGAACGTGTCTGGCAGACTCGACCTGGCAGATTATGGGCTAACAAAGAAGCCTTATAAACTTGGATAAGCGATTTACTGTTACTTTGAGCTCATTTTACTTAGTTTTGTCAAGCAATTACTTATGAAACTTAACGTGTGTCTAGTATATTATTGGTATGAGTTTTTTCAGTTAATTTTTGGGGTTAATGACTCACTTTATATATAATTTTGATTTCTTTGTTTAAATCACCATGTTCTTCTTGTGTGTTTATATGTGTAGACCTGTCAATTAAACTTACTTAATGGTCTTTGAGTTAGTTATTGGGTTTTATGTAGACCTGTCAACTAGGGGTGCTTATGGATTGCAATCGAACTTAAGTGCAACTAGAAGCTTGGATTGGCCCGGTTAGTCTCAGGTTATTCAGTTAATTTTAAGTAAAATAATTTTATTTTAGTTTTTAGTAAGAAGGGTGATTTTTAGCATGGTACAAAAGAAATAATATATTGTTATTAGAGTAAATTCTTTATTTTTCAAAGTGCTTCTATCAAGTTTCTTTAATATTTTTATTTTTCTAATGTGGTGGTTCCATATTTTTTAATATTTTTATTTCTATTAAATTTTTCTTCTTCTTGTATTTCCAAGACTATTAAATTTTGGTTTGATGATATTAAAAATTGACTTTTAATTTTAATCTTTTAAAATGGTTATGATTTACAATTATTTATATTTTATTTAAAAAAAACATTTATATTTTATTTTTAAAAAAAATATTTAAATTTTATAAATAAAAAAATAAAATTTAAAAAATATGAACTAATTTAAGTTAAGATGTGAACTAATTTAAGTGGTCTATTTATATAAAAGAATTAAAGTCATGTAGTTCATTAATTATTTCCATATTAAAATTTTTTATTTCAGCCTTTAAAAATTATATATATTTTAAAAATCATTTTTGTTTTATTATCCAATAGCATTTTCAAAAAATTAAAAGACAAAGGAAATCAAAATCATATTTATAAGACACAATAACAATAATAATATATCATACATGGCACGGCGGCAATTACACTGAGACATCTCATAAGAGAAAATAGTTTAATCCTTTACTAAGGTCGGTGCAGTAATAAATTTTTAAAAAATCTATGGAGGTAACCCTCTATACAGGAGTTTACCTAGCGAATAGAGTATAACTTCGGTGTTAGATAACCTTTTAGAAATGACATAACTGTGTAATCCGGACTGACCCACTAAAAAAGTTACGAGCACTTTCTTAATTTACCTAGGTAGTTGATGGAGATCTGCTGGGACTCTGATCTTTTTCGACTCAATTGTTAAAAAAGTATCTTTGAAAGATCGTAGAACAAGATTGAACACTCTTAGAGATTAATCGGGCCTGTTAAAAATAATAATAATAATAATATATCATATAAATTATATGACAAATAGTAAGCGTCTAAGGTAAAATGAAATTTTCTGAAGAAGTATCGAGAATAGCATATGCTTTGACCAGTAGCTGAGCTCGTGAACCCTAACATCGACCTCCATTCAACCCCAGCAAACACAGACACAGAGCGAGAGAGAGAGAGAGAGAGAGAGAGAGAGCGGTTTGGTCGATCGTCAATCGCGAACATGTGGTGTTCGTCCTGTGTTGCCTCCTGCTGCGCCAGCTGCACCTGCGGCCTCTGCACCTCCGTCGCCGGTGGCATCTCCCGCCGCTCCGCCCGCCTCGCCTTCTGCGGCCTCTTTGCCCTCTCCCTCATCCTCTCCTGGATCCTCCGCGAGGTTGCGGCCCCTCTTCTCGAGAAGATTCCATGTATGTACCGACACGCGCAAAAGAAGCCCTTTCCTTTGCCTTTATGCGAAGCAACCATTCCTTTCTGCCAAAATTTCATTTTGATCGCCATTTTTGTGATTGTTCGGACGATAAAAACTGGCTAGTTCGCTCTTGTTCGTCATGTCAATTTGTTCTTAAATGCAAATCTGATAGGAGTGTTCATTCATGCAACATTATTTCTTAATCTTTTGCGAAGCGTGAACCCGTGGCTTGTAGGGAAATGGGTTTGTTGCTCCATATGGGATTGGTTGGCTGCAAGGCTTGTGTGCATATTGACTCGATGTTATTTCACTTTCGGGGATGATAACCTTTACCTTCGCTACCATACGCCTGGTGAATGATTCTAAGAGCATGAAGGGATGCTTCGCAAAGATTGCACATTATGAATAGAGATTAGAGACACTGCTAGTGGTAGCTGTTGAAATATTAGTATCGTGTCTTTTTGTCGACCTTCCTCCAATAAGGTTAGAAGGATAATTCAGTAGTGTTGTACTGATATATGTCCAGAATTGTGGAAGATTCAGATTCTCAGTGCCGTCAATAGGTTGAATTTGGATACTGATCCTTTTCTAAAATAAAAAAATAAAGAGCCTTATATACCCTTTCTATTTAATCACAAATGAAGTTTGCAGTTTCAAGTGTTTATTTAGTTATGTTTGGAGCAGTGTAAGCTTGCCTGAAAGCCAATATACCAAATTCAGTGAGAAGGTCATCTGATGCGAGTGATGTTAAAAGTCTGTTTATTTTCTTTAGTTATTCAATTAAACCAAATGATTTGAAAGTGTCTAGAGAAAATTACAAGCTTGTGCATTGTAGCTGTAGATCAAGAGCAAATTAATGGTAATGGGTAATGGTTATTCTGTGTATTTATTAGTGAGTGCACTGTTACTGTTTTCAGGTATGAGAGTCTTTATGATTTCCCTAGTCCTTTTCTAGTAAATTTATAAGGCTAGTGGATTAGGAGGCTATAAGCTGAAGATGTCATATTTAAATCCAGCAACACCATTCGACAATGAAGTATGACTTTCTATAATGCAAATCTTATCCCTAAGATTAAATTATTGTGATCTGAGGTGCTTGTTTTTCTAGCTGCTATGTTTTGCCAGAAATAAAGTTTCTAGCAATAGGCAGTTTAAATCTGCAGGAATGTTGCTGCCATTTTATCTTAAATGCTAGCATAAGAAAGAGATGAAGAGTAAGATAGATAAATTGGATAACTACTTTTTCATTAGTTACCCTGCCAACTAAGTTGTATGTCTTGAGAGCTGAGTAAGATAGATGCTATGAAACAAGCACATAAGTAGAAGATGAGAGTCGTAGAGATGAGGATGTTAAAGTAGATGTGCGGATATAGAAGAATGGATGTGATAAGAAATGAAAATATTAAAAAGTCGGGATTGTATCTATTGACGGAAAACACTAAAAGATATTTAAAATGGTATAGATATGTACTTAAGTGGTCAATAAATACTCTAATTAGACCATGTGAGATCATG
The DNA here is from genome assembly GCA_037177395.1 of Alpinia galanga. Classification (NCBI taxonomy): domain Eukaryota; kingdom Viridiplantae; phylum Streptophyta; class Magnoliopsida; order Zingiberales; family Zingiberaceae; genus Alpinia; species Alpinia galanga. Next base: position 2,571,117 of record JBAMHZ010000103.1, on the reverse strand, counting down.
ACAAATATGCATATTAATTGAGAAAGCTAAAGATCAAAAAAGACTTGGTTAGCAGCAATAAAATAAGATAAAATTTATTTAAGTATAGATGAGAATATAGTAGGAGATCGAACTTAATGGCGTAGAAGGATCCTGATATTACTTAGTAAGATAAATGCTTGGTTGTTGTTGTATTTATTAATATGATTCGAACATTTCTACCTTTTATGTATTTTTTAGTTTCCTAGTTTATCTTGTCCAATGATTTGTTTTTTGCTTTTTTTTGATAAGATACAACAAAAGTAGATGCCTTTAACTGTTTCTTTTTGTCCAGGGATAAATACTTTCACCGTTACCCCATCAAAAGAATGGTTTCAGACTGATGCTGTCCTTCGTGTCAGTCTTGGAAATTTCTTGTTTTTCACAGTATTTGCTCTCTTGATGATTGGTGTCAAGGACCAGAATGATAGACGGGATTCATGGCACCATGGTGGATGGATAGCAAAAATAATTGTTTGGATAGTGCTCATTTTTCTTATGTTTTTCCTTCCAAACATAGTCATCACAATCTACGGTAAGCTAATTTGGTTGCGAAAACTTTTTCCCCCTTAGAAATTCCTGTCACTGGCAGAAAGAAAAAATTGAGTTTTACTATGAAATTATGGATTAGCAAGTTATTAAAAGATGCTTCTTTCCTTGGTTGACCACTCATTTTATTTTTGTTTTATGATATGTGTAAATTTCATTTTTGTTCATTTCTGCCAAATTTTGAGGGAGTAAAATTAGCAAAATGAACGGAATTAAAATCCTACTTCTTTTCTATTATGTTCCACGTAAATAAGAGAAATCAAATCTTTTCTTTTCTTTTCTCTTTTATTTCCGTCCAAGTAAACACAACATAAAAGTTAAATTCTGGAATTGAAAAATTAAATTAAAACTTTCCTGGGTTAAAAAATTATTGTGAAGTTTTTTTTTAATCTAAAACGGTTCCCCTGGATTTACATAACTGGTACTTACTTGATGACCATGCTCTGTATATGATATTGTGAGTATTTATGTTTGAAGGCCAGTCTACCAGTTCTATTAGTCAGTTACAATTACTAATTTTTTCTTTGATAATTTAAATTTGGTTCGGACAGTAACTGCCCTTTCACCCTTTTGTTAATGTTGTTGTTGTTGTTTATTTTTTTTTAACTTCTGCTACAGAAACATTATCCAAATTTGGTTCTGGATTTTTCCTTCTGGTTCAAGTGGTTATACTTCTTGATTTCACACACTCATGGAATGACTCCTGGGTTGAAAAAGATGAGCAGAGATGGTAAGTTTGTAGCATCTACTACTCTCAAACTTTCAGAATTAAAAATCCAGGACTGTGTTGATTTCTCAACGTTCTAAATCGACTCTCCAGGTACGTGGCTCTACTGTCTATAACAGTAGTGTGCTACCTTGCAGCTTATGCATTCTCAGGATTGCTTTTCTTCTGGTTCAACCCCTCTGGTCATGATTGTGGCCTCAATATTTTCTTTATCGTTATGACAATGATATTTGGTTTTGTCTTCGCCATTGTTGCTCTTCATCCGCAGGTACGTTGTATCATAAACAGCTAAATTAGTTTAAATCCAGGAATCTTTTCATTCTTTCATCTATATTTTAGAATTCCATGATATGATTTTTGATTTGAACTTAACTCCACATCCTTAGGTGAATGGAAGCCTGTTGCCTGCGGCTGTAATCTCGGTTTATTGCGCTTATGTATGCTTCACAGGCCTCTCAAGTGAGCCGAGGAATTACGAATGCAATGGTCTCAATAATCATGTCAAACAAGTTTCGACCGGTACACTTGTACTAGGAATGCTCACCACAATTCTCTCTGTTGTCTACTCTGCGGTTAGGGCTGGATCATCTACTACATTTCTGTCACCACCATCCTCCCCCAAATCAGGTATATCGTGATTCATAGCCATGTCCATGTACTGGTTTCTCTTGTTCAAAATTTAGTGTTATCAAGCACAATTCGCTTCCCGACCAATTCTTTTTCCTTAATATGATATGGGATATTTGCTTGTGAGATAACCCTTAAACCAATATTACTACACAGCAGGTCGTCGTCGTCATCTGCTATCTCACTTTTTTTTTTCTCTCAACATTATCGTTTAGGTTCGAGAATTCCACTGCTCGGAGCAGGTGATGCTGATCCAGAAACAGGAAAACAAGAGAAGAAAGACACTGAAGCACGACCAGTCAGCTATTCGTACACGTTCTTCCACATTATATTTGCTCTG
>JBAMHZ010000103.1:2544852-2568756 GCA_037177395.1 Alpinia galanga | reverse complement strand
ACCTCCGCGGAGGTCGGCGACTCCTCTACAGCTCCCCCAGAGGCCGGGCGATGCCTCTGTGGCTCTGCGGCCCCCGCGAAGGACGCGCGATGCCTCCGCGGCTCTGTAGCCACCTTACTAATGCAGGGCGGCGGATGGAACGATAAATTCCGCTTGTTTCACCCGGCATGGGTCGAAATTTTAAATCTTGAAATTGACTATTATTGAGAACCGTGTAAGCAAGAAATTTAAGATGAACAATTTTGTAATTTCCATCAAGTAGAGGATGGACAAATTTCAGAACTTACCAAAAGATTAAAACATATTTTACAATAATTAGTATTGATGGATAAGAAGGGAAGTCTTATCGCAACGATAAATTTGTTGTCTGTGACCTAGAGGTCACAGATTCGAGTCTTGAAAATAACTTCTTGCAATGTAGGATAAGACTGTGTGCAATAGATTCTTTCTTGGGACCCCATATTAACGGGAGTTGCATGCACCGGACTACTTTTTTTTTATAATAGTATTGATGGATAAAGCTTCAGTTAGTTAACAGTCAAAGAGAAAAATTCTTTAATTCTAACTTTTTCACCTATATTCTCATCCATAAATTTTCCCTTATGAAAATACAAATTAATTGGAAATATATGTGTGAGCATAAATAGTATGATAGTCTTACTTGATATTGAGTAATGAGTCATGTAGCAAAGAAATCAAAAAGGGTATCAAAGTCATAATAAACCAACTTTTTTAGCAGTATCCAGTAACAAAGATTCCAAAATAACCTATGATTTATAGTAACAATAGATCTTTTCCTAGAATCTCGCATTGGTGGGAGCTTCGTGCATCGGGCTGCTCTTATTCATCTAGACATATCCAGCAAAATGAATATAATATGTGAAAATGTTCCAGATACAAACACCAAAATGCAGTATGCGAAGCAGTTCAAACTAAATGGAATATTCACCATATAGAATGAATATCATATTTCCAAGTTGGATAAATTTCATCTCTTCAATGCATCTGTTATTCTCATCCTAGCTAAATGATGAATCATTGATCTAGTTTTTTATGGCATTATGTCAACTCAGATCCAATTCACATAAACATGCAGAGTAACCACAATTATTAACAAGGATATCATATCACCAACAACCAATTAACCGTTTGCAGCAGTTTCTAGAAAAATAGTCAGGTAACAACTGAAATGCACCAACAAGAAGTTCTCGTGCAATTATCTCTCAGATTGCACATCATCTGAATAGGGTCAAGAATAACTAGACTTTCAAACAACATACAAGTAAAGCCAACAGCAAAGAAAAGCTTCATAGTTAACAAAACAATAGTTTCCAGGGCAATGTAGTCTTTGATCGCAGGATATGCAAAAAGGTGGTTTGGTTCCCCAAATATAGAACAGAATATAATTTTAAAAAAGGCATTAAAAGCATCTGAAATGAAGAAAAAACATTTACAATGAACTTAAACTATTAAGAAATACAGATTGTTAAACAATGGATCATACTTTCTCCCATATGGACTCTGGCATTGCAATGAATACAGTCAATATAGTGCATCCAGGTCGAATGTAACCTTCCAGCTCAACAGGCATATTTGCCAACCACTGAAATATCTGCAAAAGAGACTTAGTCATTTTACCATTTATAGAAAAAATATGTTTTTCAAAATTAAGTATTGCATAAACTTGAAAAATTACTTGATGGCGCAACCGCCTAGGAAATTCAGCAGGGTTCCAATCATAGAGCTTGAATGATATTCGACCTGTAGGGCACTACAATCAAGTAATGCATCACAATCCAAATGCTCATAACAATCATTTCTCTTGTTAACATAATTTAGATTAAACTTCAGTAGAAATGAAAATTAAAGAGCTCACCCTAGATGAATAAGCACTCTTCTCGTCACAAAATGTACTTGAAGGGGAAGATTTTGAAAGTGAATTTCTTTCATCCTTCTGAGCTTCAACAGAAGCTAAAGGCTCATCATTTTTAAGGCTAGGAAGTGAAGCGATGGGATAACCCTGCCCATCTTCAGAGTCTACCATCTCGCCATCCTGAGTTTTACTGCTCAAAACTGTCTCAGCTGTGTCGCACCCCAATATATGTGGTGTCTCTAGAAAAATCATCAAATCAGAATGAACCAAACAAATAAACGGCTCATTTAGTAAGAAGGAACATGGCAAATAGGAACACAATACCACAGAAAATAATAAAACTACAGTCCTATATGTCTGGTCATCATGCCTAAGAAAGAAAATGTAAAGCTCGCAAGTGTAAGTTATGTAAATTAGTTGGCACAGCTGTAATTCAATGGAAAAATTTAAGAAAAATAGGTTATCCAAATTTTAAGTTGATCCTTTGAGCAATACTAAAATATATATCAAGATAGAAAGACTCATGGATCATTTATTTGACCGGATGAATGCAAGTGCATAGAGGAGGAAAAAATGAGAGAAAGGTGAGGGAAAGAACCAAGTTTTGCACACGTACAGTATACAAAAAAAAAGTGTTGAAACCATAAACTAACAAAAGGATATTAACTTGTATGATGGTAGAGATTAAAGACTCTTACGCAAGGCCAGACAGATTATTATAAGAGTACAGTAGGGTTCTGCAATAAGAGAAAGAATGAAACTGATTTGGAAGAAGAATAAATAAACTACAATCGTAGGAGAGTAGAGACCATGGTTGTCAAAATCAATTGAGACCAATATGGATTACCTGAGTTGGATTAGAAAAGGCTGATTGGATCTTTCCTGAGAAACCAATTGTTCACATATATCAATGCAGAAGATTTAAAAAGTACAAAATCAAGGAATTATGTAGAAATGAGTTAGACTTCACTTAAAATAGATTAAACTGACTGAGAGCTTAGCGAACCATTAATGAAGAGGATGGGATAGGTTGAAATTTTGTAAAATTAAATTGATTTGGAGAAAGGGAAAGTGTATGGTTAATTTCCTTGGGTAGTCCTTTATACAATATCCCTGATTATAGGACCTCTTATGGGCTAAGTTAGCAAATTCACTCATGGAATTAAACTGGGAGCTACGTGCATGGAAACTTGATTGATTCTTGGGATTGTGAGTGAGAAACCTATAGATTTAAGGAACAATAGTAATCTGACTATAAAGCCAACAAGACTCTTTTAATCAGAAAGGATTGTTGAAGTTAGGACGCTTCACACCCATTGATGTCTCATGCACAAGTACGATGTCAATTGATTTCACATGAACATGTGCGATGCTTATTGGTAACACATGGACAAGTGCAATAGTCATTATATAAATAGAAATTAGTCCATTTCCGAAAAGCTCAAGCTTTTTGAGTAAGTGGTTAGTCAATCAATTTTAACAAGGACAATTGGTATCAACAAGATGGAATACAAGGCTCCTACAACAACATGACACTAGATAGTAGTACAAAGAGTATTTCTGTGACAAATTCTTATTCATCAAAGAAACGAATTGAGGGATTTCCTTACTGCAATGTGCAAAGAATCACACTTTGATCAAAAACTAAAATGCCTGCCAAACATGTGTAAATTGATTTTGATTTAGGATCAACAGGATAAATTCATATCAGGTAGAAGTCAACAGAACTGTGAGGTACTTCAAACTTCAACGCATGAAAATTAAACCTTGGTGCATGGATCAATAAACACATACAGTTTTGTTGAGTGACAGTTCTTCTGCAGCTCAAATCAATCAATGAACAAAAATTGACAAAGTGGAAATGAGCAGAATAGTTGTAGTGTGTTAGCAGCATGTTGTATGTAAATATCACATGATTGCAAATGCTATCCTTTGGGGAAGGAAATTCTTTGAAAATGAATGCATCCAGTAGTTCTTTCAATTCTGAAAAACTAGAGTCAATGTTCTATAATCCTTGAGTTTAGCTCAATTCCAGGATTTTTATCTCAGAAACTAATGTTTTATTAGTTTACCATCACGAATAACACCTAGTAGTGGGTCTCCTTGAGCTTCAGTTTCTTTTTCTGCTATATTGCTTGGATCATTGTTCTTTCTCCGCCTTCTTTTGTTGTGTCGTTCTAATTTTCTTCTACAACTACGTTTGCCTTCATCAAAGTTGGCCAAAACGTGAAACCTGGAAAGCAAAAAAGATTCAAAAAATAGGACAAAATTTCAGACTAAGAGCATGTTCACATAGTAAATATCCAAGGGTGTAGAAAATTCAGAAAAATATCAGATAAGCTAAAAATCAATCTAACACCAGGAGCTTCTTTAAAGTATAGGTAAACTCTAAAGATATGCCTAGAGGCTACTGGCATAAAACATTTTTGAACAAAAAATTACAAGATTAATTGCCACAGAATGCATATTTTACACATACCAAGATATAGAATGGCATAAAATTGTCATGGTTGAAGAAGAAAAGAAAGGTAACCCTTGGGATTTTTTACCACAAATTTTACATTGAATGTCTTAGAAGGATATCAAACTCCTGAAAACAATTTGGTTGCAAAAAGGTTTCAAAGTATTTCTGAACTTTGAAATTAGCTTAAGGTTTTGATGATCTGAATTTATCGGATAAATAGACATAAAGCATCCATCTTGACTTGATTGTGGAAGAAACTGAAGAAAATAAGTATGATTGGGCAGAACCAGAATCAGCAGCACCAACAACAAAAACAAGCCATGTGTCTAGAATATTTGGAGTTGATCGCATGGATCCTATTTTGTCATTGAGCTCTAAGGTCATATAACTAGAAATACCTAGGTGATCTAAGGCATAATAGATTTTTTATAATAGTTTAGAATACAGTCCCAGGCCAGTGAACACAAGTGAAATATATCATCCCACCCACTGATTGGCACAAAGATTTAGGAGAAAATCTTTTTTCCAGGCGCGATCTTCATCTGTGATCAGCAGAACCATAAGCAGGGAGGTTTCCTCTAGATTTTCATCTAGCAATGAGACTTCCTCTTGAGCAGGCATTCTATTGAGGTTTCAAGTAGGGTTTTCTCCAACCAAGAATCAACATCCTCCTCCTCCTCCTCAATGCTGTTACCACAACGTTTTACCACACTGGAATGGTCATTCTAGTAGGGGAAAATACTAAATAGAAACAATACCTCAAACCTTGCTTGTGATTATGTTAATTGGATTTTCTTTGTTTCAATGGAGATAACAAAAGTGATTGTAAGGTAATACAACATAAGAAAACAGCATCATTTATCTCTCTCAAGCTATATTTTAGAGCTAGGTACTTCATTATAAGCCTTTCAAGATGTTAGGTTAATGAATATGAACTGAAATGACCTTATCTGACAACATTCAGTTATAACAAACAGTATAATCAGAGAAATGAGAAAAAAAAAGTTTATTTATATGATTATGATACTCGTTTCAATACATGATCAAATTGGCATATATGATGGTATGCCAAGAAATGTCAGCAACTGTTATCCTATTGAATACATCATACAGCACTTGCTGCCGCAGAATAGTAAAGATTCTAAAACTAAAGATAGAGTGTAATTACTTGGAAGAATAGTAAAGGTTCTAAAACTAAACATAGGTTGTACCTGGGGAATGAACTCCGAGATTGCTAATCTGAAATGTTAGTGATTATAGTTTGTCTCTCAAAGTTGCCATATTCTAGTTCCGTAGTTAGGGTAACACCCAGTAAATAGTAGCGGTTTGATATTAGAAGATGTATAAATGTCAGATTAGACTATCCAAATGTCTGTGGTAGCAATTCGAAAGGATGTCGAAACTATAGAACAAATATACTGACTAGATAAGCCGAAGGGGATAAAAATGATCACGAATAAGCTGAAAGATCTGCGCTTCTCGATACATCATGAAGAAAGTTCACGTGTATGTTTGAAAAAATTTTAGATTAAAAGAAATACATGCGACGTCGACTAGAAATCAAAGAGAATTAGCCGCATAATAACTCACTTGCCACACTGCTGGCAATAGCGCTTTTTCTCCCCGCTAAGCTCCACCGATGAAGCATTGGCGCATTGGAGACAAACTCTGTGCCTCTTATGATACCCCTTCAGTTCTCTGATATCGGCCTCGCACCCAGGCACCTGACATCTCACAACGCCGGTAGATGCACTGCCTGACCTTGCTCGCTTCCTCGTGCCAACCACCACGTTCTCCTCCTCTATCGCCTTCTCGTCCACCTCGGGACACGAGCACGGAACCACCCCCGCCAAATAATTCGGGCAAACGAGCCTGGGATCTCTCTTCCTGACCCGGCCCACCGAATCCGCAACCGGCGAGGGAAGCTCCACCGAGTGGGAGGAAAACAGGGGAAAAGGAGGCGACTCCACCTGCGGCGGCGTCCCGGCTTCTTCGGATGTGCCCCAGGGGAGGATCAACGAATCGTCGTTCGCGAAGGGGAAGTCAAGCAAGTTACCCCAGTCCCATATCGCCGTCTCCGCCTCCGCCTCCGCTGGCGCGATGCCATCGTACGCCGGAGCCGGAGGGCCCTCCATCGCGGCGACAACGAGAAACGACGAGACGACAGAGAGAGCTCCTCCGCCGCCGCGGCGACGTTATAGATCAGACTCAACGGCGACTCTTCCACTCAGCCAAAGCAGGTTTGGACGACAGCAAAATATTCTTTAAAAATAAAATATATAAAAAAAAACACATTTTTCCTATTTTTCCGAAAATATCGGACGCTAATTTTCTAGTTATTTCAATTTGATAGAAAATCAAATCGAAATAATTTATTTTATTTTTAAATACTATTTTACCTACAAATTAGAAAAAATTAACTTTCGAGGAAACCAACCACCCGGGTCCGGGTCGGAGGGAAGATTTCCTGTGCTATGGCGTGCGGGAAACACTTCTTTTCCTATTTTAAATCAGTCGTGTCGCTCTCTGAATAGCATACTTCCGTGGACCGTGGCTCATGTCTGACATCGGCTGTTGCGTGAAGATCGTATCCGTGAAACTTTTGACTAAGTTTTATATAAAAATTAAAAAAAATAATAAAATGGATAATTTTTTATATTCACTTCGTTGAATTTTTTTTAATCTCGATTTCCCATAAACGACCACAGACAGGCAACAGGATGTATGACCTCATCATGGTGCAAGAACGAAGACGTTGTAAGAGGGACAGGCAAGCTTCACAGGACAATGAATAACATTATTATTATTATTATTATTATTATTATTATTATTATTATTATTATTATTAATAATGGATAAGATAAGTTTGTTAGGAAAATAATATTTTTAAAATTATTTTATTTGGATTTTAAAATAATTTAAGTAGTTGGAAATTTGTAGTTGTGTAGTGGGTGAGAAGTGAGGGAGAGCCGGTGAAATTGGAGTTGACTTGGATTGGAAGGGAAGGGGTGTTGTTGGAGAACCACATTGGTGGACCCCCAATTATTTTGTTTCACCAAATAAATAAAAATATTTATAAAAAAAACAAGAGAGATAAAACATATTTAATTGCACTAATTAAGAGGACAAAATGTTGATAAATCTTATCTCGAATTTTCTCATTCACTGTAGACGAAAAAGACGAGTTTGTTTTATGCATTTGGAATGATTCTTCTATACTGTGTGTATATAAAAAATAAATGACAACCAAAAAAATACAATTAATGTAATTAAAATAAAAGGGTAGAAGCAGATGGGTCCATAGCTCAGTGGTAGAGCAATTGACTGCAGATCAATAGGTCACCGGTTCGAACCCGGTTGGGCCCTATTTTTATTTTAATTTATTTTATTTTTTAAAGTCAAGTTCAGAGGTTAAATATGAAAGAGAAATGAGTATGTTTGTGCATTATTTTTCATGTGGCCTGTTTTTTGCATGTGATAGGTTTGTGCTCTCTCTTGTTGTACAATTGATTACTACTTTTCACTTGTCGATCAAAATTCGAGCTTGATGCAAGAATTGCTTGTGAGTAGCTTTTGCCACTTAAGTCATGGCTTGCAGTGCTGTTTAATTTCAGTTACAGCAGCAATAGCAGTATTTTAATGTGATAGGTTTGTGCTCTCTCTTGCACAATTGATTACTGCTTCGAACTTGATGCAAGAATTGCTTGTAAGTACCTTTTGCCACATTAAATCATGGATTGCAGTGCTGTTTAACTTCAGTTACAGCAGTATTTTTGTTTCTAGGCAGGATTTTTTCAGATATCACATTGGATTGCATTGTAAATCTAATAATTTATTTTGAAGCAGGATTTATGGAATGAAATAGGCGAAAAAGATGTTGAAAGAAACAGGGCTGTACTGCAGCTTCAACAAGAAAACACAAAGGCAGAGTTACACCAGAGACATTTCCAGTCTTATATCCAAGACTGGAAAGATGAAAGATGAAAGATGAAAGAAGCAAGGAATTCCAAGATGTTCAATCACAAATTGCATGGATGTGTTCTGAACAGTTTAGATTGCATTTAATTATCTGTTTTTTAAGCAAGCGTGTTTGTTACAACATTCATATAATATTTAGATTGTTTTTTTTTTCAGACTGTTGTTTTCGTATGACCGATCTTATTTAATAGGATAAAGTCTGTTTCTTTTATTATTATTATTATTATTTAATTAGCATGAGGTATTTAACTTTTGATTATCTGATAAATTAAAAAATACCCACACCGAATAGTTCAACATTTTAAAATTTATTATCTCAGTAAAAAAAAAATATCTATAGCAAGTAGTTGAAAATAGAATTGAAAATAACACTAGTGATGGAAGATCAAGAGGAGCTGAGTGTCTGGCTTTAAGGTGAGTTTTGGAGCTACTTTCATTTTATTTTATTTTATTTTTTTCTACTGTTATTTTTTTATTTAGAAAAATCAAAAACAAATTAATAGGTCGATAAAATTTAGCTTTTCAAAGTTTGTTTATTTTTATTTTTATTTCAACTCGAGTTTCACCCTCAATGTCTCCGTCAATCAATTTCACATTCAATACAGAGGAAGTAAATTACGAGGAGTATTTTATATCCAACCAAATACTAATATGGCAAAAAGATAAACATCCTGAAAAGATTTAAAGTATTTAGAAAATGATCTTTACTCTTCTGTAAATCTACTGTCGCGCTATTCACCCAAACCGATTTACCCAGTAATAAATTATTTGGGACAAAAATTAAAATGACACCATCATTTTTAAAGATTATCTCCACTTTAAAATTTTATATTGATAAAATTAAGTCGAAATTTATTCAAAATTAATACACGAACAATTTTAATATATTTTTTTTTACTTCGACCTTTCATAAGATTTGGGGTTGATTATTTTCTATTTTCACTATTTTTTTTTCAAAGTAGAGTTTAAAATTTTCAAAAAAATCAAAATGTTATCCCATAATAAAATTCTCCATGTAAAATATATAAAAAACAACGAACTGTTTCCTTAATAAAGTAATTGCTCATATACACTGTATACAACAAGGAACACAATGTAAAGAGATCTAAACTGAATAAATTGAGAATTTGTTTTTTTTTGTTTCATTTTTGAAATTAGAAAAATCATCAACTGATTGGCAATTTGTTTATGCCCTTATACAAATTGTAATCTTCCAAGAAACAATGATTTGAAGCATTTGAAGCCTATGTATACCTTTAAGTCTTTGTTTCTTAGCAATGAGCTTATGAACCATTGGATCACCTTCTCTTCTCAGTGTATTAGAGACTCCATCATAACAAAATATAAATAGAAGGAAAAGAAATATTTGTCTTTGTGTCTGTGGTTAAGCTCGAGCATTGGAGTCAATCAACATCTGCAGATAATTTAGCTGCGACGAAAACAGAAGAGTCATGGCCGTAAATTGCTGCGCCAATCAGGAGATAACGGTGACTAGCGCCGACCATTTGCCCAGCTCCTGGCTTGGTTTCTGGATTTCGCGAATGGTGGCTTGCTGACTACCTTCTTTGGTAGATCATGCAGCTCCATTACTTGTATTGTTCGTTGTTTTTTCGCTGCAATAAGTGAATGTCAATCGTCCATCAGTTTGATAATCACATGTCAGGTTAAAAGAGAGATTGTTAGTACTGAAACGGACCATTTTCTGCTTGCTGGTAGCCTTCATGAAGCTTCCTCTTCGCAACTTCTAGCTTTGCTCGTATCTGGGCATCCTCAGAGTTCTTTGTTTTCTGCCATTGAGATAAATTGCTTACTAGTTTGGTACATTCCCAACATGATGCTATCTGAATGCATCAAAAAACCAGCAAACAAAACTTACATCTTGCGGAGCAACGGAGGACTTCCTGCGAAGTGTGGAATTGTCTTGAATCTGTCTAGGTTTTGACTCTGAGCCAGATTTTTGCTCGGGGACTACCTTTGACAATCTGCCAGGGCCAGAAACGGGCATTCTTTGCTTGCTCACAGCAGCTTCCTGCTTTACTTGGCTAGTAAATGTTTCTCGAACTTGTTTGATGACTGATTGTTGCTGCTTCACTGCTCTTTTAGCTTCAGGAATAGATAAACATCGAGGTTCATGCCTGCTCGAATCTTCCTTTAATTCTGTTGTAATTGCTGGTGCTTGCCGCCTTGTCTCTCCCTTATCTTTGAGGATGGTTGCTTGCTTTGGAGGCTGTTGTTTCTGCTCTGGATCTTTGATCTGTATGTTTAGATAATTTTCCCTCTTCCTTTTGAAAACATCATTATTTCTGAAATCTGCAGAATTTTCCAGTCGATCGATTGCTCATCGACATATGAAAAATAGAGAGTAATAATAAAAAGGGCAGAGAAAAGTGAAGTTACGCACTTCCATCATCATCCATTTCATCGAAGAACTTCAAATCCAACAGCGCAACAGGACAGGAAATATAAACTAGTTAATTCATTTCCACATCCTATGGATTGAACAATTACTATATCCAAAATATTTATCAGGCAGTACCTCAGACAGCTGCATAGGAGCTGTTTGAGTTGCTAATAGAGCTCCCTCATCTAAAGGAGGGAAAGGAAGACCTTCCTCATCTTCCATAGGAAGATTTATGGAATCCGGAGAATTATCTGCAAATAATTTCTTTGTAACGACATATAAGGAAATCATTATAAACAAGAAAGTAAAAAAACATGTAAGTAAGCGATTATTTACCTGGAATCGCAGCTGTAGCACTTACCCATTCATCAGCCAAAAGCTTCCAACCGCTAAAACAACAGAAGTATGGTCAGACAAGCTTCCAAATGGATAATGCATATTAATGTACTATAAGGCGACAAAGTTGATAGAAAAATTCAGCAACCCTAAGGAAATACCACATCATGCATAAATGAAGTAATTAATCCATTCTGTATATCGGAATATAAGTATCTTCAGAAAGTAATATTGGATGAAATAATCCTCCAGCCACTATGAAATAAAAGTCGATTAAGAGATCTACGAAAAACCAAATATACTCTACTCAGATAGAATAAACGACAAGGATGTGGATTTTATTGTCAGATTCTGATATTTCTAAAAAATCCTACACATGATTAACAAAGGTGTTGGATCGGAGTGTCTATGCAAGAGTGAATATATTTCACAAGGGGAAACTTCCTCGTGCATCTTTGATCTACTATTTCTTTCTAGCATCAAAATAAACTTTGATACACAAGGAGAAACTTACTCAATAAGTGTCCGTGCAAGATGGCGAATTTGCTTCGAGTTGTGTTTTCGAACACCACTAACTGCCCTTCCAATTGCTGTTGCCTAGGACCCAAAAATAGATCAATTCAGCATAAGCTCAAATTGTATGTAGCTTTAAGATTAAGAAAACCATGCATCACTAAAGCAACAATCAAGAAACTCTAAGAATAATACTTGTATTCCTCACCATAAGTACTTCTACAGAAAGCTCCATCAGCTGCAGCCTCCTCAAGGATTCAAATAGCACATTATCAGACTGCACAAATGAGAAAAACAGATCCAGTAAAATGACAAGTTACTTCATCGAGTAGCAAAGATTTTCGATAAGACACGAAAACAATTCTGAAAACTAGTTAGACAATGTATCGAACATTATACGTGCAACACCGAAGGCATCCAGGAAAGGGAGGTTCTGAGGGAAGACAGAGGCACAGACCTCATCTTCATAATTGACAAGAATCTCCTTTATCCTCAAGACCTCTGTGACTATCTCGTTGGCCTCTTCGATCTCCTCCGTGAGCGCCTCTGCCTCGTCGTAGCTGTAGTTGCTCACGATCCTGTTCAGGTCCTCGGGCCCGTCGTCGTCGTCGTTGTTGTCGTTGCTTTGTTTTCCCACGTCATCCCTCTTTACGCTGCCGTCGCCTTCCTCCCCGTCAGCGGCGTCTCCGCACCCGAAGCAGCGGGGCAGCAGGGCGGTGAAGAGCTTCTCCGCAAACTGATCCCTTCGGCTCCGGAACTCGTCAGGGTAGTCCGACGCCGCCACCATGACGGCGTGCTCCACCACCTCGAAGATATCGCCCTCGGCGCTGCGAAAGAACTTGCGCCAGTAATCGAGCGATCCCGGCGCGCCCGACATGGAGGAAAGGGGCGCCGGCGCCAGCGAGCGAACCACCCAGGGAGAAATCACGATCGATGAATGTAATCAGGAACCAAACCAGAGCAAAGATCAAATCACGATCGACTATTTTAATCCTGGTACCCGGAAGAAATCTGAGACTGCAAGCAATACTCTGCCGGCCGGAGCGATTTCTGCAACAAATTCAACTAATTTCATTCCAAGAGCAGAAGCAAGTAAATCTTTCGGCGATAACAGACGACTTAAAAACCTGCAAAATTCCAACTTTTTGCCCCAAAACAAAACACCGTCTCCTCTACGCTCACACAAACATCCAAAAGAACTTTTTTTCCTCTCCCCAGACGAATAAAACCACCAAAATCAAAAAGAAAAAAAAATCAACAGCAAATAAAGACGAAAATTTGTTGAAAGAGATGCCTTTTGGTTCAATGTTCTTCCTCGCCTTAAATCGCAATAATGATTTCCCTTTTCTCGCCTGCAAATAGGAGGAAAGCGAGGGGGGATTGGAGGAAGGGAAGGACCTAATCCTTGCTTGCCTTCCTCCTTAAAAAAATGCAGATTAAAAATACTAAAAAACCGAGTTTTTGATCGATCTAAATACGCAAAACGGTTACGGATACTCACATCAACCAGGATCCCGATCGTAGATTTCGATCGGGGTCGTTGATGGATTCGTGAGGATTAATCATTTCCAGTAAAATAACAAGTGGAGAAGGGAAGACGAAGTGACGAGGCGACGGCGAAGGGTCGCCATCGTTGACTCGCTGGAATGGACGACCGAGATGTGCAGTTAGGTGGAATATCCGAAACGCATTTTATTTACAATGAATTTTCAAATTCTTATTATTTTACCCTTTCAAATTTCAGTTTCTGATATTTTTTTAATTTTTATTGTCAAGTAATTATATGGAGAGAAAAAAATGATATTATTATATAAAGTTTCAAAATAAAAATTGTTTAATATTAAAAAACAATGAACTTTCAAGCACGAGATATAGTGAAAACTTGCCCTATATTAACATCCCATTACATAAACTAATAAATGTAGTTAATCTATAATTTTTGGAATGTTATTTACATGTATATACACAATGTCAAATCATTAAATTTAAAATACATCTCACTACCTTACAAAAATGATAATAGTTAATTGTAATAATGCAACATTGCAAAATAAATTATATATTTTTTTAGTGTTCACAAAATTTGATATTTTTTAAAATATATTATTAAGAAAGAAACATCCTCTAGATTTTCCATTCTTCTATCATGTACTATCAAACAATTTACATGGTATTTACAAAATATAAAATTGGTACTTTTGTTTGAGAAACAAAGCATTACCCAATCCAATCAAGACACTGTGCCCAACCCAATCATAACCTTAATTTTAGTCCTTATAAAGTTTGGTCAAACCCAACCGGGTTAGGTATGATAAATAGAATGATACTAAGTTGCAAAAAAGAAATCACAGTAAATTACAGGGGATACACACAATAGATAAATATCATTTGATGGATGAAGGTCAAGATTTTAAAAATAAAATAAAGAATGCATAAAATATCAATAAACTTCTAGAGGCACACATATATTCTATTCTAACCCCTTTTTTTGTTGTTGTCAATTTTCATTTTTTTTTAAAAAGTAATTTACTATTTAGCAAGTCAACTATTGAACTTCTCACAAGGGCTAGTGGCTAGGAAAACTCTGCTATAAAATTATTTTAAAACAAAAACAAGTTCATCACTCATGATTATGAAAATAATCCATTCTCTTTTTTTTCAAAGCATATTGTTTAACTTTATATCATGGCAATTCAACCCTTACTGATACAATAAGTCACTATTAATCTCTAAACATCACTGCAATATCCAGATTATTTAAAATGCTTCAATTAATATCATTTTAATTGAATGCTTGATTCATTGCATTTTGAATAAGAAACATTGTTGACTAAAAAAATTTGAGGTAACCACTGAAGCCAATCATGGCTATAAATAAACAAACATCAAACTAAATTTTTAGACATTTTAATATTAATCAAGCACTAAAGAGGATTATCAAAAAGCTAATAAATAGTGAAGGGCATTTTAAAAATTAACCTAAAATTAAGCTAGATATATAATAGAGTTGACTAGAAATAAAAATAAAAACGTTGACTTGTGTGGTGAATGAAATGATGAAGCATTGATTGGTAGCTCCTGCTACCCTGATTATTTATTTGCCTCGACTCAAATTAGTCAATTGACTTCATAATTGTGCCTTCTGATTACACTTTGTGTGGTTCCAAGAGTCATTCATGTCTTCGTCTACCAAATAGAAAAGTAAAGAAGAATAATAAATACATCAAAAACTAAAACACTTGCATCTTGAGAGTCAACATTAAAGCCCTGGCGAAAATCACCATGTAAGAGAGATTTGAATGGTCAATTCATCACTGAAGAGCAAAGGAAAGACGAACAATGAAGGGATTTTGAAAGAAAGAGGCCAGAACAGTTGAATATAATTGTTGATTACCAAGAAAAAAAATGAGATTGTAGCAAGTAAAAGAGTTTTAGCATCATCGCGTTTGTCCGAGGAAGGTGTCTAACAAGTTAAAAGGCAGGTATGGAGTACAAATAGGTTAGTTGGACTAATCTGGGGTGCAATTTGGGAGTTCTAGAAAATAGATGCAACAAAGGGAATATTATTCCATTCAGGATAATTTTTTAGCAAATAATTGTTCACGAGTTTGTCTGAAAATGAGCAAGAAGTAACAATTTTTACATAATTATTAGTCCGCTCATTTCATTATCAATTCTATTTCATGAAACATATCGAGGGTATTTATTATATACTATCCAAAATTATATCACTAATACCATCTAAATGTTTAACTTTTTTTTTTTTGGCTCCAGCCCATATAAATCCTTAAAGGAAACAGCTGAAAGAAAACCTACAATTTTGATGATCCACACCTTAATAGTCACGTTATATATAAGCAAAATTTCATGCTAGTGCACAGTTAGACATGCGTGGATGTGGATGCTAAGAGTTTTACCTTCTCAAAAGTAGTCATCTGAAACGATGAGATGTTCACTTAGATGTGCATCATAATGCGTAAATCTTCAATGCGCATTCGCTTTTGATCATTTGTTGATTTCTCCCCAAAAGCACCGCACGCTAATCTTTTCTTCTTTTCCTGCAACATCAGAATCCTCTCTTCGATGCTGTCCTTCACTATCATCCTCACGACCTTCACTTCTTCACATTGCCCAATTCTATGCACCCTGTCCATTGCTTGCACCTCGACGGCAGGGTTCCACCATGGCTCGAAAAGGTAGACTCGGGATGCTGCTGTGAGGTTTATTCCAGCACCTGCAGCCTTTAGACTAGCGAGTAGAATCATCGGTGTTCCAGGACCTGATGCTGTGAATTTCTTTATCACCTCAGTCCTCTTTTTTGTGTTCATCGAACCATCCAATTGCATAACCACAAAACCAGCTTCCTTGAGTGGCTCTTGAAGCAAAATAAGCATCTTCCTGAACTGTGAGAAGATGACAGATTTTGTTGAGGGATTCTGCTCCTTGTCTGCTAATAGAAGTTTCAACAAGCTAGTGGCCTTTGAAGATAATGGCCTATTTCTTGAGGGAGTTTTTGACATGTCATCATTGAAGGATTTTGTTTGTGGCACCACAAAAAGGTTGATTTTCGATAAGGAATGACGACAGATAGGACATCGGGCATTGACCTGTTTTAGGGTTTTCAGTATGCAGGCTTGACAAAATATGTGAGCACAAGAAGTAATGACAGTCCTCTGAGGTGGAGAAAGGCAAACTGGACAATCGAAATCATCTCCTTCATCGACCAAGGATGCTAATTTCTTAAGCAACTCTGGGTTCTGAGAAACGTCTGCAGGATAATTAACATCTCTTTAGTTAGATATGATAAAAAAATGGAGAAATGGTCACATAGCAAAACTGAAAGAAAAGAAATTGAAGCCAGTAGAATAAGGAAACTAGTTTATTATCAATTGTCTAAGTTCACATATACAAATAGCTTTTTTGCTCTATTGATGTTTCAATCTATGAAGTTCACTAATGAGCCTGCGTCATGATATAATACAGTTAACAAATTTTAATGTCCCCTGGTTTATTTTAAGAACACAATTTTCAACATAAATTGGGAGAACCATATATAATTTTAGACAAAGGCCTAGCAAGCAACTAGGCCTTGGCCATAAAAGACTTTGCAACCTCAAAACACTTGAAATTTTAGGGCGAATTCTACCACTGTTCCAACAATCCTTGCATTTTTTTCCACCAAATTCTAGGACATTGAAAATAATGTCAAGAGGGTCAGTGAAATTTCATCCAATTCTAAGCAGAAATTGGAAGACAAAGGAAGGGTAAAGTCCAATCCCTAGTTTAGCATCAGTTCTTAATCATTGTAACTCCACAACCACCCATAACATATTTCATCTACTAAAAGTTTCGTGGTAACCTCCTACCGAATTCATGTATAATAGTCCATCATCATATCTTCTCACGTTGATCTCCTTCCTAGCAAAATAGGCAGCCAATGTTTTTACAAGTGCATGCAAATGACAAATGGTATAATGATATAGTCTTGCAAAGAGTTTAATGGAAATTCATGTAGTTGATCCTAAGTAGGTGAGACAAGCATCGTTTACATACAAAGAGCAACAAATATAAAAAAGAGCAACTCGATGCACAAAGTTCCCACCGTACAGAGGCCTGGGGAAGGATTTATTGAGGCTGTTTTCAAGACTTGCACTCTTGATCTCCGAGTCATAAAATAACAACTTTACCATTGCGCCAATACTCCTCTTTAAAGAGAACAATAAATATATTAAAGATAAATTAGTCTATTATAACTTAGTTTACAACTAAAGTTAAATAATTTTCAAAAAGTTAAATCAGCGAAAACAATCTAATATTGTAGTTTACATCTACCAAAATACTGATAAGAAAAAACACACTGTTAGCATCAATCCCAAGTTAGGGTGAATAAAGTGTTGAGTTAGGCCCTGAGAACAAATGTAAATTATTTCAAAAAACTCATGAGCATAGATACCAGATCATTGATAAATATTCCTTAATTCAAAAAGCACATTAGGTATCATAATATAACTAATACTCATATCAGTTATACGCCATGTTTAGCTTATTCTGAATGACTAATTACCTTTTATAGTTGCGATCTTTGCAGCTATGGGATGTCACATCCCATTTTGTTGATTCCTTATATTTCTATTAACTAAATATAGATATAGATAATTTAAAATGAACAGAAACCTATATCTGATTCCTGCAATATAAGTTCGCTCAAAATGAAGAAAACTGATCTGGCTACAGAAGGGAATTAAAAAGCAATATGGACAGCTCATAGGCACAATCGATGCCAATAAGGAACGACGGAGAAAAGATAAAGGTCTGATAGATAAGAAATAGTGGAAGGAGAGCATGAAAGATGAGTCATTGGCGAATTGACACATGGCAGTCTAAAATTCTAAAATAAATAAAACTAAACAGAGAAGCTTGATATATATATATATATGTATGTATCAACCACATTGCCGTTGTAGTTGTTATAGTCATAGTTGTATAGTGTCGATTTCCATTTGCATGACTTTTATTTTGTTCGTTTGAGTAAATTAAATTATAGTCAGATTGTTTGGCGAATAGATTCAATAAATAATTCATCCATTTTAGCAAGAATTAAACAAAACTGATTTTAAGTCATGCTTTCTCTTAATGCAATTTTCAAATATAAAAGCAATATCAAACTTGCGCTTAAAGATGATATGTTACCTTCAAGAGCAGTGGGTGGAAGGAAAGATTGGATGCCTGGAGGCAACAACTCCATGTCGTTGCAAATCTGCCTTAGTCTTAGTAATATATGAAGCACAGTGGAATAATTACGCAGTACTGTGTCTGTATCAAGGTACTCTCTAAGAGTGTTTTGAGCTTCAGATTCAACATGGTCATAATATTCTCGTTCCTCGGCAGATAGGTTTACACAACAGGTTACAATAGTTTTGCGTGGAAGCCCAACCACACTTTCACTTCCATCTTCTGCATCTTTTGTCCTCCGCAAGGATATTGTTCCTATCAAGGCCTGGCAGACTCAGAGAGAAAAAGCTTGATAACTGAAACAGCAACTTAATAAATCCAGTCTAATCTTCTGAGACACAATTATCATGTGATTTAAAAAATGGTCATAAGAGCTAGGTAGACTGTCCTAAACCTAAATTAATTTAAGGTTACTTTGAAAGCACAGCTATGAGATACAAAAACCATGTATGATAGTCATATAATTTTTTCAATTTCCTATTATAGAATGCAACTATTTAGTGCAGGAATTTCCCCCTATCCTAAAAGATGAATCAATCTCAAGTCATGCTTTTTTTCAATCAGGGTATATGGTTGTCACTTCATGATGTGCAGAGGTTCCAATTGTTTAGCTAGTCATGTTTTGGAAGTCAGTTAGAATGAATTAAGGCTCTTCTCTGTGCTAGTTGATCGTGAATGGAGAAAAACACACATACAGAATTTGTTAAAATCAGAATTCAGTTACCTGTAGACGAGCTATCCCGCTCTTTTTCCTTTGATAAAGTGGGCGTTCAATCAAGTTCTGCCAGTAGCTCTTGATTCCAAATGGTTGAAATTTCAAGAAAGCCATAAGTGAAAACAAATCAAAAGAACTATTCTGAATAGGCGTCCCTGTCACTGCCCACCTTCTCTTAGATTTCAGAGCAATTACGGCCTTTGTTTGCTTAGCTGCAGAATTTTTAATCAAGTGAGCTTCATCAAGAATAACTCTGTACCAGTCAATTGCCTTCATAGGAGAATTAGAATCATTGAACTCAGCAGCCAAAGTGGCATAGGTTGTCATAACAATGTCATGTTGCAAAAGCACCGCGGAATCCTGTGTTCGATCTCCATGATACAAATACACTTTCAAGCTCCCAGGCTTGGTGTGTTCTTCCAATTGAGTTATCCATGATGTGAAAACAGAAGGAGGACAAACAATCAATGTCGTTTTAGGTCCCAATGAATCTTCAGTTTGTGTGACACTTCCACCATCAAGTTTGCGTCTTTTCAGTGGTGCAGCAGTTTTCTTCCTAGACTTTGACTTTCTACTACTCGAAGACCTTATCCTTTCATGTTCTTCCTGAAGATATGACGAGGAGGAAGTAGGAGAGCCACCACACTTGTCAGTGGCAATCAAAGAAAGCAGAGTAAGAGTCTTTCCCAAACCCATATCGTCTGCGAAGATCCCCCCTTTCAGCGTCTCTGGCCTCTCTGAGGTCTCGTGATTCGTCAACACGTTCACAAAAGTTCCATTCCGCGCCTCCCAAAACGGAGGCAGGTCAGACGAATTCTCCCTCCCAACCAACCACCCCAACCCTTCTTTCTGGTGCTCGAACAGCTCTGACAAAATAATGTCTTTCGAGGGCTCCAAAGGCGCAAATTTCCCCTCATCAACCTTTCCAACTAGGGCGAAGATCTCGTCGACGCTCTTACTGCCCTTCCCTGACTTGGACTTCTTAGAACCTTCTTCCTGTATGATGACGGCCTCCGAAAGACCGAACTCATGGTCGCCGTACTCGATGAGCTCAAGCCCTCCCTCGGAGACGGCGGCGCGGACAATCGGAATCGCGTCGGGGCGGGCAAAGAGGTGGATTTGGCAGGGGAGGCGGTAGGGGTTCCGATTCTTGGAAGGCGGTTTAGGCACGATGGCCTCGACGGTGACAAGGCGCGAGTCGATGAGGGGCGCGAGGGCGGCGGCGGCGCCGCGCTGGATGTGGCCAACCTGGACAGTACGAGTGTTGAGGACCTTGATGGCATTAGGATCGTGAGGGTTGAGGGGCTCGCGGACGAGGCCGACCATCTCTCGGCCTCTGATGACGCCAGAGTAGTAGCGAAGGCCGACAATGTCAGCGAGGACGAAGCCGGCGAGAACCGCATCGGAGGGAAGCTCCTGCGACTCGGCGACGTTGTCGCTGCCGTCGTCGTATGCTGCGTCGCGGCACTCTAAATCGGAGATGCCGCTCGGGGGCTGAAGCTCTTCCACGGAGGCCATCGCCCGGACGGAAGGGTTCAGCGGGAGTAGGGTTAGGGGGAGTTTGAAAAGCCAGACAAAGCCGTGCAAAGCACGTGCGAGCGCAATAGCTGTGCACTCATCAAAATATCTACTTTCAGCCATAAGAAATACATTTCACTTATCCTCATAATTCATTTACATTTTATTTTAATTTATTTTTTCAACCTGCATGAAAAGAAACAAGTAATAACAAATAAATGGCATGATTAAGAGCAGATACCCATTAATAAATCACAAAAATACTGAATAAAGTTGTAATGATGCGTATTAGAAACACACTTGCAACAATGGTTCCTGAATGGGGTCTGATGAAGTACTCATTTGAACACAAGAGGGAAGTGTCACCAGTGATTTTGAACAGATATATTCTAGTTTGTGGAGCAAAGAACTGACAAAAGTAACAAAAATTACAAAACTAAGTTGGTTAATGGTCAAGTTATTCCATAGCATGCCATATATATATAGTCTCTGTATCTGTTAACAATCAATACACAAGTTGATAATGTTTTTTTTTCCCCCTCCGAAGAAGAACGTCTTTGTTGCGTCGTCGTCATCGTCGTCATTGCTATTGTGTTATAGTTGCTGCATCCTGCTCCAATATGAGGAATGTAAATATCTGCAAGTAAAGCAACAATGCAACTTTCTCCTGGCTTGCCAGGTACATGTAAGGCATCAGTTGCAGTCTTGTTGCTCCAAGGGAAAACAATGCCACAAGGAAAGAAGCGAAAAGCAAAAATGAAATAGCGACGACATAGCGTAGAGAGTTGATGAAATCAAAAGAAATTGTTAGCGGCGCTAACTCAAGTGTTTATATGGTAAGAATAAAGAACATGTTTGGTAGTCATGCACATGCTGATGCATTTCTCGATAACTAAAATTATCTTGAAAATGAGAAAAGGATGATTTAATCACTACTTTCTTTTCCAATCTTGATAATTTGAGGTACGGGGAATATTAAATGTATAAATTCAATACTAGATAAACCAAAAAGGTGCATACCATTCCTCCAGGAAATACCAACAGTGCTCATCACAATGCATAAATTATGTTTTGGCTTTTTAAGATAAGCACAACAATTGGCAGTCACTTGTTGAATTATTGTATAAGAAATAAGCAGGAGTGTAGTATATTAAATGCAGATCAAACCATTTCATGGTTAAAGGGATATACATATGAAAAATGGTTTAAACAAGTTCCATAAGAGTATTAACCTATAACCAGACTTAAACAAGACTAAGAAAGCAAGACACTGCAACAGTGAAGAGAAAAAAAAAACAATCAACGTATTGACTATTTTAAACAAAAACAGAAGCACTGTATCACCTATAAGCAAGAACATATGGTTCATGGATAGTGCTCCTGATACTGTTGCTTCCATGTTCAATTCCTTCCACCTCCTCTGAATCATTTTCTAAGAAATAAGCAGGAGTAGTATATTAAATGCAGATCAAACTATTTCATGGTTAAGAGGAAGAGATGTGCATTTGAAAAACAGTTTAAACAAGATTCTAAACCTCAGCTCACTATTTCTCTGATGTGCAAACATATCATTAACGAAGCATTACCATTGAACTTGGAAGTTCCATAAGAGTATTAGCCTATAACTGGACTGAAACAAGACTAAGAAATCAAGACACTACAACAGTGAGAGAAAAAAAACTCTACCAGCGTATCTACTATTTTAAACAAAAACAGCAGCACTGTATCACCTATAAGCAAGAACATATGTTTCATGGATAGTGCTCCTGATACCGTTGCTTCCCTGTCCAATTCCTTCCACCTCCTCTGCAGTTTCCCCAAGGCTCATTGTTTGATTGGTAATGGCTGGTTTGGTACTTGGGTCTGATGTGTCTTGGCCCCCAGCGACCCCCTCCATCCCTTTTTCTTCCATTCCTTCTACCATGATCAGAAATCCTGTTCTTGTTTTCCCAGGTTCCCCATTGAGCATTTCTCCTGTTGTCTTCAGCAACAAAATCAGACCTTCCGCCACCACTAATCCAGGGATCACCCTGATTCCATGCATCCACAGATCCATCACGGTTCAAGCGATCTGGCGCGGGCACTTCATTCCACCCAGCTGAGTGATCCCATGCGTCGACAACTCCACCGCAGTTCAAGGGATTAGGCTCGGGCACCTCGTCCCACCCGGTCGGCCGGATGTCTTCAAGAAGAACCCTATCGCCCATAGTCAATGCGGAGGTGGCATCATCCGGATCGCTGTACTGCGGCGGCGGCTTCTCCAAGTCCGCGATCAGCTCCGGATCGACGACGGCGTCATGGTCGACCTCATCGATGTACATGTCCGGGTCGGGGAGGGGGATGCCGCAGGGGCGGCCGTGGTAGCGGGCGCAGTACCTGGCCTTGGAGTCACGGAGGGCCTCCGCCGCGGCGGAGTCATCCCACCTCAGCACGCGCTCCTGCGTGTCGCCGGTCATCCACCTCTGAATCGAGCACAGCCTCTCCCACGGGATGCCGCACGCTTCGCTGCAGAACCGCCTCTCCCAGAGCGGGACCGGGTGACCGTCGGGCGACCGCCGGTGGTGGCGTGGCGGTCGCCACGCGTCGGCGGGCCATCCTTCGCCGCTGCTCCGATCGCCCATCGACCGATCGACGGAATTACGAAGCCCTAAGCGGACGGAAGCGTCTCCGACGAGGCTTCTCGGCGGAGTATTTATAGGGCGGAAGACGGCCAAGGTAGGAAGGAATCTTCACGGAGGATTACGAAACCAGGAAGGAACGAGGGTTTGAATGCAGCGACATCGTTTTATTAACTAAACCTTTTTTGGATAATTCTTTTAAAATATAAATAAATCAATTAAATACCAAATTCTTAGTTATTTTTTTTTTCTTCTTTTTATTTACAAAGAAAGAAAAGAGAGAAAACAAGTTATGAAAAATAAAATTAAATTAAATTAAAAAAATTAGTACTAGCCATCAAATGATGGATCGCAATGTTCCAACGTGGCAATTGATGCCTTGTACACTAGCTATGTTAAGTAGTCAAAGAGTCAAATTTATCACAAAGAATGTAAAGGTCAATTCTTGACGAGAGTTTAAATTCTCTATCCGGGCTCAAAAATCTCCGTTGCGCTGGTCAATCAGTCAAGGAGCATAACTTTCCTATGAATTTACCTCATTTCACTGTCACCATGGGACCAATGGTAAGGGACTCTGAGAGCGAACGTAATCACCTTTTGCCATAAATAGTCAAAGTGTTAATCGATTGATCGAGTGAGCGACAACACAAATGTTTAGTACTTGAATGCCTCTACAATGACTTGGACTTTGTCAATGAAAGAATCAGTTGACTAAGGATGCTTCCCTGAATTCATGGCTCATTCCTCAAGAGGATC
>JBAMHZ010000103.1:2517399-2538696 GCA_037177395.1 Alpinia galanga | reverse complement strand
ACTTTGACTTTCAACCCTAATTCAACTCTCATATCTATTTCAACATAAAATTATACCCTTTTAATGCTTTCCAAAGTATATCATAGGGCTAGGAGTAGTTAACCCACTTAGAGTTGAAGAAACACAGCTAAAATAACCCTTATTTAGCCTAAAATTAGACTACCAGTCGACTGTATCAGAAACCATTCGATTAGCCAACTCTCTATACGCTTGTATAGTAATCCTAGTCGACTGGTGCTCTAGACTAGTCAACTGAAAAACCTTTTGTGCACAAGTACAGTAGCAACAGTCAACTAGATCTCAATCCTAGTCGATTGACTTTAGCCCTGTCGACTGGTTTCTATTGTATAGCAAAAATAGTTTTTTAGACTGAAATTTGAAAGACATAAGTAATTGTATAATTTCTAAAAAACTATGAAATTTCATATACACATTACTTATATCAAACATAATTGAGAAAAAAAATAAGTTTTTATAAAAATAACTAATATTTTCTAAGTTTGACACAAAGTTGAAAACCATTGAAAAACTTCAATGTTTCATGCCTCTTTGTGTCAATTTCCTCAATGGTGATACCTAACAAAAGATAGTCTTCACCAAAGGTTTTCAAAATGATTTTGAAATATTTTTCAAACGCTATATTGAATCATGCTCAATGGGCTCAATGTACATGACTTGTGCATTAGCTTTCCTCATAATTCCCTAATATCAAATAATGAGTTTTGAGTTCATTATGATGCAATATCAATGCATCTTGAACTTAATTTATTTCCCTGACATCTCACTTGTGTCTAGATATATAAATACACACATAAGTTATTCCTATGAAATTTATGAGATGTAATTAGTTCTTTCCCTAAAACTAAGAAATCATACATACTATTTAGGCATGCTAATTTGATTCCTTTATACATAAGATATCAAATAATGTCATTGTCCTTAATTTCAATTTGATAATGCATGATTGTGATCATCACATATTATATGCATTATTTTTAAAAGAAAATTTAGCATAACCCTATATAATGTATGATGTCATGATAGGTCATCAATAATCATAATCATTAATGTAACATATTTAACCTAAACGTATGATTATGATGCCATGGCATGACATATTCAATCAAGGCATGACAAATATATAAAATATAATATTAAAATATAATTAGCTAAGCCTTAAATCATTAAGTATGATTATGCCAAATATCCTATTTGAAATAATTGCAATTTAGCCCCTCAATTATGCTAAATTTCAAATTGTAGCAATCATGGCTCTAACATAAAAGTGTTAATTTTGATCTTTTTTTATTTTTCTTCAACTTCCATTGGCACATCCTAAAATTTTTTTAGGATATATTACTAACTTCATTTTCAAAGTATCACATACCTTGAAAATGTTCCAAAGTGACAACTCTACCATGGTTTGGTCAACTACCTATCCATTTAGAGTTGTTATACCCCAAACTCATCTAGTGTGATGGGATCACACTTTTAGGAACCCAATATCTATTGGAGCTCCTTGGGTTAACTAGGTACGCACTAGGGATGACCTCCATAAGTACCTTCCTAATGACCCTCCTAGGCTTGTTAGCCTTGGTCATTTGGGACTCTTCAAGGTTAACTCTAGGGATTGCCTCTCTTGTAAACTTGTTACTCTTGATGACTTCAGGCCACTTCCATCAACCTTACGCCTCCTTGAGCTAGTCTTCAAGTGCTTCCATCGACCTAGTCATACTAAGCACCAAGAGGCCACACCTTCGGAACTTCCTCCTTAGCCTCGATCTCAACCTTCAAGCCACTTGCATCAGTCTTATGCCTCCTTGCGCTAGCCTTAAAGTGATTCCATCAGCCTAGTCTTGCTAAGCACCAAGAGTTGTGCTCTTGGACTTTCCTTTGCCAAGACTCTACCCTTGGAATTTATTCTTTGCTAACACTCCACCCTTGGACTTTTCCTTTTCCAACACAATATTAGACTTTTCCCTTGCCAACACCATGTTGGACTTTCCTTGCCAAGTATCCATATTTGGACTTCTCCAATTGCCAACTCCATATTCGACTTTCTCCTTTTGACACATATGATCAAACCATATTGTCAAACATCAACCATTGTCAAACATCAAAACTCAACTCGAGTCCAACTCGAGTTTGGTCAATTGTGACCTATGCCGATTACACTAATAATTTTTCCCTTTTGGATATTTGACAACATATTTAAGTTAGATTAGCTCATAACCCAACTTTTCACTTCTTATGCCGAAGCATAATGACGGTTAGCCAAACTTAATCCCTCAATTATCCCCCTTTGGCACACATAAAAAATGTTTTCAAAAACCTTCATGCCAAAGCATATTTAGAGTATCTAAAACCCTCAATTTTTCATTAACATTCTCCCCCTTTGCAACAAAGAAATCCACCATACTATGATGGATAAACTTCCCCTAAAAACTTACTTCCCCTTGACCATTGCTCCAATAATGTCTTTAAGAATCTCCTAAGCCTATAAAAAAGTCAAACTCCATTGATAACTTTGGTCATAAATGCTCCACTATATCTAGATGGATCATCTATCCCTTAACGCTTGCTCCCCCTTGACCATTGCACCAACAATGTTCTTGGTGAGTACCTCAGCCTATAAGAGATCTAAACTCCAAAATTATGGATGAAAGTTCAATCTTAAACTTTAACATCCCATAACTTTTGACTTTCAGCCCTAATCAAATCTTCTATTTATTTCCTCGTGAAATTATATTCTTTCAATACTTTCCTAAGTATATTAGAAGGCTAGGAGCAGTCAACCAACTTAGAGTTGAAGAAGCATGACTAAATAACTCATATTAGCTATTATCAGACTCACCAATCGACTATGACAGTAACCAGTCGATTGAGATATACTAGTAGAATTTTAGATTTTTACTTCGTCAACGGTTACTTCAGCAATTATTAATTTCAAAGTAATATATAATAATTACTTCAGTAAAAACATTTATAAAGTAAAAAAAAGTACATCATACTTCAGAATTTAAAAAATACAGGCTTCACTACTATTTTTTGTTACATTTTACTTCAGCATAATCATTTTGATGAAGTAGAAAATAAAAAAATTTACAAATTATAGTTGTTGAAGTAAAATTAATGAAATGGATAAATTAAAATACTACTCTTATTCTTTTATTTAACATGGTATGAAGAAGCAAACTACGATCCCTATTTCTTTGTAAACACTAGGCACACCGATTTTAAACCTTTGGTTCTACCGTCGTCGAAAACTTCTCATTAACACCTAAATTCGAAGCTTTCTATTTTCATATTTTAATCTCAATCCCCCTGCAATCTCAAGTTTCACAATCCAGATTGCCACTTCGATTGCTTACTTCAGTCTTTCGGAGGTCTCCACGCTTATCTCGCACTTCCTCGATGGCATTTTGGGGTTAGAATTCCTTTCATTCCAGGCTTTTTTGCTACCTTTCTACCTTGATCATTTTCGCTCTCACTCGTCTATTTGCTTCTCTAATTGCGAGAGTGGAGGTGAAGCCTGAAAAACCTTACACTCATGTCTACGACCAAGCTCGCGGAAGGCATCACGTTAGCTAGGTTTGGCATCTTATCAAAACCTCTTTTTTTGAAGGCTTGCTGCTTTCAACGTTTCTGGGTCATCAAGGAATCCTGTCTTTTGTTCGTTTGTTGTAGGCGACATTGAGAAATGGTCAGACTACCACAAAGAGCGTTGTATAGTGCAATGTTGGCAAAAAGAGTCCTGTTTTGCTTTGCAGTTTAATTCCTGATAAAACTGAGGCCTGTCCTCTAGAGCTCGAGTTCGAGGAGGAAGGTGATGTTGTCTTCTCTGTCATAGGGCCGAGAAGCATCCACCTTTCTGGATATTATATTGGTAGTAGCCGGAGCGGCTGGGATGGTGGAGACGATACGTATCCTTGTAATGTGTAGTTGATGTTGAATCTGTTTGAACTTGTATTTTCTCTGGTTTGTTCTTTACTTGGAAATAGCGATTCATACGGTGAAGATATTGGAGTGGAGGATTCTGAGAGCCATGAGGAGTTTGACAGTGAGGAAGACGAGTATGAATCGGACTTCATTGATGATGGTGACATTGATATGTTCCCACTGTCTCCCCGTCGTAAAAGCAATGGTAATCCATGTTTTTTCTTCCAATTATTCCAGAAGCATCTAATATGGTTACATCTCTTCTTCGTCGGTCCATGTTATGCCACATTATTGTAAGCAAAACAGATATTTGTTCTTGATGAACTTTGTAAGCTATCAAAGTTATATAAGAAAGACCTTGCAAAGGTTAATTAATGGAAATCTAGCTTACTCAGAAGAGATTGAACTATAAGTTCCCATCAATGATATGTGGGAAAAAAATCACAAAATGTATTTGCAATTGTGGTGTAAAAGTTGTATTTCAGTTACTCAAGGTATTGGCAGTAGTATTTTGATTCTTAATTGAAAGAGCAAAGATGAAAATAAGTGCCATGGACATGCAAAATGATATACTAGGATAAACTACTATGCACAGTGAACTTATTGATGATTAAAAAATAATAGACTGTTTGGGGTACCTTTACTGGTAAGACTCTGTCATTAAGCCAGTTGACCCACACTTTTGTACAGTGCGTGGGAAAAAGGTAGGGAGATCATTGCATAGTGCATATGCAGTAGGGGGTGTATGTGAGGTCATTAGGAAAATTAATATTCAGTTGGCATGCCCAAATGTATAGTTCTAGTGTTGACTTGCCTAGAACATACTGTTCTAGTGTCAGCTGACAATATGATGCATACATGGGAAAATTTTATTGTGTCTTTAATGTCAACATAGATTTGGTAGCGCCTATTGAGACTGATCTCGTATTGTCCTAAATGGGATTATGCATGAACATTCTCTTCCCATGATCCTTTCTCTGTTCTGTTTGTTAGTGACGGTCAAGGAGATCAAACACTAAAAAGAGCTGAGTGGAGAAAAAAGAATCATCAATAATGATATTGAGATAGAAAGATTTTGGGCTCATGACCCATCTTTCATTAACTTTCATTTGTAAGGCATGAGGACGAGATGAAACACTAAAAAGAAAGAAAGAAAATAGGAGACTCCCCAATCGGAGCACCAAATATAGCAAAGAGGTGACACTAGGGTTTAAGAAATACAGATGTATCTATATCCTATACTTATATATGTTC
The DNA here is from genome assembly GCA_037177395.1 of Alpinia galanga. Classification (NCBI taxonomy): domain Eukaryota; kingdom Viridiplantae; phylum Streptophyta; class Magnoliopsida; order Zingiberales; family Zingiberaceae; genus Alpinia; species Alpinia galanga. Next base: position 2,533,503 of record JBAMHZ010000103.1, on the reverse strand, counting down.
TAATTTCAATTGTGTCAATCTAAATCCAACTATTGGTAGTCTAAATCTGACTATCAATGCTTAACTAAGATATGTTTATGAACACACAGAGAAATCAATTCCAATATTGGATGGCTTAGGAGTTTATTTAATGCACGTTTTGAAAATTTTTGACATTAATCTTAGTAGGATGCTAAAGCTAATGCTCTCATCCAATACATGACCTTTATTGTGGAATGAATCATGCAAATTCTGCATACAATTCCTGTTGGAGATTGAATTTCTGATTCCGAATGATATTCTAAACCTTGCATTATCTACATTCAGTTATTGCATGATTCTTCTACTTGATATTTGACTAATTTAATAATCTGCGTCATCTTGGTATTTACTTTACTTTTTCTCTTCATTCAACTAGTTGTAATTGAGGAGATTGTAGACGATGAAAAACCAACAAATGGACATAATACTCGTCGACGTTTAAAGAAAAAGAGTCAAGTGAGTGATATTGCTAATGAGAATGACAATTCTCAGCTCCCACTGATTGTCAAGCCTAAGAACACTGCAGTTGTTGAAAGTGAAGATGAAGATGGTTTTCCAATCTCTTTTTCGTTAAGGAAAAATTTGAATAAGAATGAACCAGGAGATGAGAAAACAGGTAAGCAGACAGTTGTTGAAGACAGGAAAAGAAAGATTGATGCTATTAGTCAAGAGACTGAACCTTCAAGGTTTGACTTGTTCATAATATGTATTTGTGTTGCTTTTTCTTGATTCCAACAGCATGTATCCATTAGCAGGAGGGTTACTGGCATTGAGCAGAACCATGTCCTTGGTGATAATGTTGAAACTCATGTGGGCAAAGGGAAGCGGAAAAAGAAAAAAGAGAAGACCATGAAGGACAAAGAACTTGATGCAGAAGAAGTGATTAAAGGGGATGGAAATGCAATTCCTAATGCCAATGGCGTAGTTCAAAATCACCTGTCTGAAGCTGGGAAGCCACTTGATGAAAAGTCAGACATAGTGATTACTTTGACTTCACTGAACCTTTGAATATGCATATTAATTGAATCTTTCTTTGAAATTGTTCAATTGTGCAGTGACAGAAGCAGTGGCGGTAAAAAGAAGAAGAATAGAAAGAAAAGAACTAAAGAGGAAATTGCTCATGAAAAAGCTGGTGAAGAGACTGGTGCAAAAGAAACAGGAATGAATCAAGACACTACAGAGATTACATTGTGTTCTGATAGCGCCGAGGTGGAGCAATCTGTAAGCGAAGCACCGAATGATGAGTAAGATATCAAACAACAGCCTTGTAGAAATGTCAACATAAAAAGTTTGTTATAAGACTGTCATGTTATTGTATTTCTCTGGGTTAATTGATAAATCTATCACTATTTTTGTTTGAAATTCCAAATCTTTAATGTTACTTTTTTCCCCCATATATATATCACTGCATTTATTTATTAATTTCAAATTTGTGATCCATTTGCTGTCTTCTGAAATTAAGTTGTTGTGGCATTGACATGGCAGAATACTTGATCAACTGGTGTATGTACATTATCTTTTGGATACTAGTCATTCCCACGTCAACAACTTAAGTGGGAGGGAAAAATATTACATGTTGATGTCTATATAGTCTGCCATGTTTTTCTACTCAAGTTGATGAGGTGGCATGGTTGATATCATTCGAAGATGTGAACTAAATGGTTGATCTGGTGTTCTGCTATGTCAATGCAAAGACACTAACCATAGACTAGGATTGCAGATAGATGATTAAACGGTGTGATAAATTTGAAAATTTTAAAATCTCAACTGTTGATAGGTTTGCATTTTTTTTTAAAAATGTTATGATAGATTTGAAAGTCTATTCAAAAGTCGTGATATACTTGTTAATTAAAAACTATTTACCTTGTGCACAGGGTTCCTGATGACAAAAGCCTCTCACAAAAAGCAAAGAAGAAGAAAAAGGCAAACAAGGGCAGTAACCTTGAGAATGATTCCAATGTGAAGGAGCCTGTTGCTGTGCCAGAAGAACATAAACATGAACACAAAACGAGAACATTTTCAAATGGTTTAACTGTAGAGAAGCTCTCTATGGGTAAGCCTGATGGGAAGAAAGCTTCCCCGGGGAGTAAGGTAGTCTTATCATCTATGATTTACCTAGTGGTGCATGTTTATATTTATGTTTCTTAGTTCCATGCATTGAGGTCTTATATTTGTTTGATTTTATATGTTTATTTGGAGAGGAGGTATTAGAAGGGAAATAAAATAATTGAAGTGAAAAGAAAAGTAACTAAATTCTTTTTGTTGTCTTATTGTTTTCCTTTTGGATTGTAGGGAGAAAAGGACTCATTTTTCTGTGTTTTTGAGATATGTAAATTCATGTTGTTTCATTTCCCTTCAATTCTACTTCTTGTGTTTACTGGAAAAGGAGGAAATAGAAGGGAAATGAAATGATTTATGTGAATAGAAATGAGATAAATAAATTTTCCATTTTTGCTCGATTTGAGTAAAATAAAATAGAGGAAATAAATGAAATGAAATTTATTATAACTAAACATAAGATACCAGAAATGAAAAAAAAAATTAAAAGGAATTTATTTTATTTTACTGAGAATGCATGAAAGATGATTTCATTTCCAGGTCTCTGTAAACTATGTTGGCAAGCTAAAGAATGGAAAGATTTTCGACTCCAATGTTGGCGCAAGACCTTTTAAATTCCGTCTTGGTAAAGCTCAAGTTCCTCTTTTATCACTAATTCATATAGCAAAACATGTTGACTAGATTGATAAATTACATCCAAATTGCAGGCGTTGGGCATGTCATCAAGGGATGGGATATCGGCATTGCTGGTATGCCTCTATATTCTACAAATACCTCTCTACCTCACATCTATTTGCGAGAGACTAAGGTATTTAAGTTTGAATTATTAGGTATGCGAATTGGGGACAAAAGAAGACTCCTCATTCCGCCATCAATGGGGTGAGTATTCTCCTCTGTTTGTGCTATGATCAAAGTTTGAAATGCCCTTCCATTTCCATTGGCACGATCATAGCATCTTGTTCTACCTATGGACTGGAAATGAAACACTGACACAGTTGATACATAAATCCAAGAACTCCACCGCTTGTCACTTGCTGCCGCAGCGGCTCTGTTTCTATGCTGCGGGTTGCAGCAAGTGAAGGGGAGGGGATTCGAATCAAAAGGCTGCTACTCATCTGATCCCCTTTAAAACCTAAAAAAATTCACACAAACTTTTCAGCCATTAACTCATTGTAAAATAAACTTGTTGAATCCATTAAGCTTATTCCTATCTCTGTATTTTGAAATGTGAGCTCTTTATTTCTGCCCTGCACCTACTCATCAATGCCATCAGAATTTGGCATGACCTCAGTATTGTTTCATTTGTTCTTCACTGGATCTCTCATTCTAACTTTGGATGCTCCATGTGCAGTTACGGGGACAAGAATGTCGGAAAAATACCAGCAAACTCATGGCTGGTCTTCGATGTTGAGCTGGTGGATGTTAAATGAACCAACTCCCATTAAATGAATCAATTTTGTTGGTTGATACAGGAGGTATACTTGTTCTGATGCCATTCTCTAGAACAAAGTCTATCACAAGTTCTTTTCATATCTGAGATAGACATTTTTGCCGTATTTTACTGGGAATGATGATGTGTTGTTGAATCTGATTAATTTTTAGGAAAAAAATTGTCATTTTGATCTTTAAAATTTACATTTTCAGTTTTAAAATCATCAAAATATCTTGAAGCTTTAATCTTGTTATTTCATCATATTTGTTAACTTCAGCTTAATTCGCCCTGATATGGTAAGGACGTTTAGGGACGTGCATGATTCTTATCGGTCTTGTGAGAAAAAAAAAATAAATTGAATAAAATTGTTTTAGTTTTGTTCTCCAACCTAATAGATATTTCAGAAAAATTGAAATTAAAAATTTTATATGGTTCATTAATTGGTATTAAAATAATAAACTATTAAGTGCAATTTTTTTAGATAATTTATGTCTTTAACTTCGTTCAATTAATTTTAGAGCTAAATAGTTTTTGTTGATTAGATAAATTTAAAATATAATTTATGCACATTTAAAAGATTGATTTTAAAATACCGTTTAATCGAATTTGCCTATTCTTTTGTGTAAAAAGTTAATTCGTTCATCCTGCTTCTTAATCGGTTTTACAGTCAATATAAAGGAGGTAAATTATAAAGAGTATTTCGTACCTAATCAAGGGATAATGTAGCAGGAGGATAGGTGTTCCGAAAAGATTTGTAGTATCTTAAGATTAACTTTTTCTCTCTTGTACAAATTTACTACTGTGTTAGCCATAAGTGCTTTTCGTGATGATAAATTTATCTATCCTTCAACAAATGAACTTGGAAAAATACTTTATTTTTATATTTGTATTATATTAAATAAATGTAAAATTTAAATTTATTTTAATATTTCTATAAATAGAAGGCACCTTTTATTTTAAAATTACTAGAAAGTGAAGATAAACTAATTGCTTTTAAAGTAAAAATTATTTTAATTTTTCTGTAATTCTAGATCTGTTATAAAAGGTATATTTACAGTTCAATTTTATTTATTTATTTATGAAATTTTCAAATTATTGAAAAAAAACAGTTATAATTGATAAGAATATGGATTGGAAAATGAAGCTATAATAGAGTTTTTTAAAAAATAAAAAACTGTTTAATATATATAAAAAAAACACAAGTTTTCTTAAAATTTTCACACGCGGTTGGGAAGGGAAGGTGCAAGCGCTACGCACGTGATTCTTGAGGAACAAACTTCAGACGTTTCGTGAGGGACAAACTTGAGATGTTTCTTAGCGTGCTCCAGCGCCGCTAAGTAGCCTCCGCTCTCTACCATTGCGGCGAGAAACCCTAACCCTGGTCGAGCGCAAGCGCTGAGTGAATCCCTCAGCCGTCACCCCCCGAGATGGAGGACGAACGGACGCTGGCGACCGTAACCCATCCGAGCGGTCTGCCCGATGACTGGAGCAAAGAGGACGAAGAGGTGATCAAGGAGGAGCATCCTCCGGATGCCGCTGACAACGCCCACGAGTCGCCACCGCAAGGTTCTAAACCCTTTGAAACTTCTTATACTCAGATCTGACGTTATTCTTTTTCAATGAGATGAATCCTTGCTGCAACCCGAACAGTACAGTAAGAAAGAAGATCAAATTATTCAGTAAAAGAAGTGTGGTTATGTTTACTGCCTATGCTGTTATCTAGAATGGATATTTATCTTGCACTCGAGTATTTAATTACTTGTTTCAGATCACGTTTTTTTATCCTTGATTTTGCAGAGTAGCTGGATCTATAATTTGTTGTAGATAAAAAGAAGCTTCAGGCTTATAATGTTAGTGGTGGTTGAGGTTGGATTGACTTGGTCGATAATGATTTGGTGGAATTTTTACGTCTCTTGCTGCTTTCTTAAGTTGACATTCTCTTGTATGTTGACTTCTAGTGTGCTAGAACTTAAGCTGATGAGATATGTTGGGTAGCCTAGCGAGTTATTAAGAATCAGTGCAATTAACTGGTTTATAAACTTCGGTTTATCTTGGTTCAACAAGAACCTTTTGTATCTTTATACTGGAAAATTTTGGTGATGAGCATACCACAATACTAATTGGCTCAACAAAATGGCGGAAGTTAAGCATTCATTAGCAACAAACTTCTATCAATTCTATGCAGCCATGACCTTCTCCTGTTCTCTTTTGTTCATTGTTTTTGTAGTGAGAATCATCATAAGGTGAACAGGAGTGCTTATTATTAATATGGTTGACTTATTTATTGATTAGAGAAATTATTAGTGGTTTAATCACTATTGTTTCAGTATGTCTTGATGAAAGAAAGGAGGTTTTGTATATTAAGAAACTGTTTGTGCATTATTCACTTTGTTTGAGTATATCTTGATGAAAGAAAGGATTTGCAACTATGTTTTTGGTCATTCATATTAGACATATAATTCTTTTTTTTTGTCAGGGACAAGACTCAATGAATTAGAAACTAACTACTCTTGGCCTTTACTGCGTATAATTCCTAGAATAGTGAGTACAATGAGTGTAACAATATGGATAGTTCAACATTGGTGGTTTGCCTATTGGTCCTAGATCTGAGTTTTGTATGCCGTTATATTCTTTTGCATGATGATATGGTAATCCTTTGTGCATTTCCCCATCCTTTTATGCATTAGAATAATGGATTTGTATGTCAACTAATTACAATGTTGGGCCTGTTTAAATGTTCACCTTTTGTATCAAGATAGATGAGGGCAGCTTTTAATTTCTTTAATCTTTAGAGCAAACAACAACGTGTTAAGTGAATTTCTTTATTAATTTATTCTGTTGCTAAAAGATTGCTTTATTGTTTATTTAGATCTGAAAGAAGAGGTAACTTCACAACTAAAGTCATTGCAACTGGAAGCAAGAGGTAGAGTGTTTTTCTTAAAGTAATTTTATATTTTATAGATAATGTAGAGTAGCCCTAGAAAGAATGCGTAGAGGGGTAATTTTGTATGTTAATTTTCTTCTTTCATATTCTTTTTGTAAGCATGGACTTACTGTAAACATTTGATTTTTTTTTTGTTGCTATTCTACAGTTTTCTGCAGGATATGAATTTTGCTGATTTGTTTTTGATGCAAAATCAGAATAAATCATTTGCCACTCTAAGCAAGACTTTCCCTTGAAGGGAAATATTGCCAGCGATCCTTGTGGCAATGTTTTTTACCCATTTAAAAGCTCTGTGATTGTCCTGAATTGAACTTATAACCATCTTCATATTTAGATGCCTGTACCTTCAGATTTAATTTTGATTCCTTCTTTTTAATGCTTTCTGGTAAAATTTTAGTTAAGGAAAAGGAGTCAATTGCAAATGATTTAATTGAAGAGATTGAGGAGCTTGATGAGGAGGAAGACAAGAAGCGACACTTGAATGTGGTTTTCATTGGTCATGTTGGTATGAATTTCAACTGATTCAGGATATATATTTTCCCTATTTGTTTCACATTAATTTGATCTTCTTTCATTAGTTCTGATTTTGAATGTCGTGTGTCCATACAATCTTCTTTTCTAAATTGATTTCTTCAAATATTATTCTTGCATTTGCTGAACTAGTTCACCAATATTCAATTTTCACAACATAAAATGAAAGTTATCGCTAGCTCAATTACTTAAAATTTATAGCTTAAAATGACTTCTTTATGTTATTAATTTTAATTTGGCGGCCTCTTTCAGATTTACTGAAAATTTAATGGATGCTAGAAATCATGGTTTGGTGAACTGTTAAGTTGGAAATTGAGTTTATATGCTGAATTTACTCTCTAGGTATTTTAAGAATGGGACAATTACATATTTATCTCTCAGACTATCTTAGCTATATTTCAATCTAGGTTTCATAATGTTGTGTTAGTGGTGTTTTTGGATGTTCAAAGCATCAGGGATGCATATCCAAAACTATGGGTAAGCCTACAACTTATTTGTGTGAGTACATTAGAAAAGTGAAGAATCATACAGCCCATATCAGTGCTTTCCTTTTAGATTTCATCCCCTTTCTTCCAATTTGGTCGATCCCAAATGATTTCTAGCCATGCTGATCAATTATCATAGATATAGAAAATGCTTCTGACTATTTCCTATTCTTTTCTGCATCAACTTGGTTTCTCAAAGAAAAAATGGGCTGCTATGAACCGATCATAAAATTTAAAAATTTTAGGATTATTTGTACACTCTTGGCTTCCTTCTGAAATCATATTATCCATATTTCTTCAAATTGCATCAATTTGTGACCTCAATAGTCTTTCATGCTTATTTAGCATCCTTGCATTTGGCCAGATTGTTGATGTCCCTTAATAGCAAGTTGACAAGTGGATGTTGAGAGAGCTTGTACTGTGTTCTTAGAAACATTTCCCTTGATCATTGACTGTTGACATTTTCTTTGTTTTGGTTTGTTTGTAAATCTTAACATGAATTGAAGTGTGTTATGTTCCTGATATTCCTAGAACTACATCTAGTTCAATTTTTTTCATAGTATTCTATAACCTGGTATTAAGATCTACATTATGAAATCATTTTCTATTTTCTTAACAACTTTTATAATTGATGCAGATGCTGGTAAATCTACAATTGGAGGGCAGATACTTTTTCTTAGTGGTCAGGTTGATGACCGAACAATTCAGAAATATGAAAAGGAAGCTAAGGACAAAAGTCGAGAAAGCTGGTTAGCTAATGCTTTAACTAAAATTGTGATTCTTATTCGTAAATAATGGATATCTAGTTCTAGAATCTGATCTGGATTAGCAAGTCAGATCATTCTTTGTACAGTATTTCTTTCTAGGGTCAATTGCTAAATTGTTTAAATTTTATCAGGATCAGTCGAAGACGTTTTTTACATCAATTACTTTGTCTTTTCAAAAAAGTGAAAATAATGACATGAATGAAAATATTGAAATCTTCATCAATCAGAAATGTCTACGACTATGAACAATGCAACTTCTATTTGTCTCGATGACTGAAATATTCTTATGTTTTTTTATCAAAAATATTTAACACAAAACACTCGCACATATATTTTCATGAAAAAGATGTAAAAAATGCCTAGGATTCAACAACTCTCCTCTCAGACTAGTGTGGCAGTGTTATAAGCTATACTCAATTGCAGGTAAGTGGAGTGTATCATGTCAATAGTTAGATTGTGTGCTTTGGAATTTGTAGTTTGCTATCAATATGCAGTTGTGAAGTTACTGGTTGTAGCTGGAAATCCATGCCAGTGGGATAACTATATCAGGTTGAGTTGGGATCTAGAATATTTTATGAACTTAAACGTATATATACAATTGTACAGAATATGTTCAAATACTAATTGCTCCTTTACTTCAACATCTATGAAATGCTCAATGTCTCATATATGCCTGTAAATTATTTTCTCAGTACCAAAATTTTGCCTTTGAATTGGCTGGACAATCAATTGCTTGAGGTTGGCAAAGAGGAAAATCAAAGGACATTTGATTTGCAAATAGGCTAATTTATGCATAAGGCAATTGATGATTTCCCCACAAAATAAATAGGTTGGATGAAAATTCAAGTCTACAAATCGGCTAACGTGACCTTAATTTTTAGATATAATTTAAACCTCTTTTACATCTATATTTTTGCCCTCATGTGGGTATGCCTAAGTTATTTGCAGTAAATTTATTTGTCTAAATAGCTTCTGTTTTGCTAATCATGAATATACCATAGAATATCTTACAAATCAAGAATTCTTGTACGTTATTAAGCTGGCCCCAAGTAGTTGGGACTAGAACAGCCTCCTGTTGTTTTAGTTTTTTCTCATTATTGGGTATTGGCATATACTCAGCAACAACATCAAACCTGAACCGAACCACTAAATTGTTGGGGCAGACTGGCATGGACACATGGTTGCTAGTTGCAGATAGCTTACAAAAGTTAATTTTGTAGTCAATAACTGTGATTAATTACATATGCATATCTTGTACTAAAGTCAAGTTTCCTATTTCTAGTCTCCTAAGCACAAGAGCTGTTGCATGATCTTCTTGTAGGTACATGGCCTATATCATGGACACAAATGAGGAAGAGCGGACCAAGGTTGGATTATCACAAACTTTCTTACATCTCATTTCACATGTATATAGAGAATCTTCTCTGCCCTTGCACTTAAAAAACTGTCTCCCATCACTAATTCTAAGTTTTTTGTGCTATTTGTTTGTCACTAAATGAGAAATGATACTAAGTGTTGGTCCAATATGCATGGTTATGTTATTTAAAAATTACCATAATAAATCTTAACAATCTTGTATTGATGGCAAATCATTTTTCTTTTGTTTGGAAAATCAAACTGAAAATTTGCATTTGGTTTATAGGGAATAACTGTTGAAGTTGGAAGAGCTCATTTTGAAACTGAAAGTACAAGATTCACAATTTTGGATGCACCGGTAACTTCTCTAGTTCATGCTTATGTGATTTTCTGTGATTATTTTGATTAATTAAGTTGCCTCTTTTTTTATTGTTATCTTGACAACTTGACTGAGCATGCTTGGATTAAGAATTTTGGAACTGTCATTTTTTTCCTCATAATTTTTTATCTCTCTGATGATTCTTCAGTGAATGGTTGTTTGTTTACTATCTAGAATATTGTGTTAGAATGTTGTTGTCGGCTGCACAGGCATATGCATAATGCATTCTGAGACTCAATTTTATATTTTATATGTTCCTGTGTCCTACCAAACTCCATGCATGGTAGAATTACAGTGAAATTTGAGTCATGTATATGTTGGCAAAAGTTTCAAATTCAAGTTTCGAGCTGATAGGTCTTAGCTAGAATAAGCTAGAATAACTTATCATTAGAAGTCAATTTAGTTTTATTATGGGCCAGTCAGTCTTTGGGATCAAGGTCTTAAGACTAACTTCCCTTCCTCATGTAAATAGTGAAGTACTATTTTCACCCTGAAGCACATCCCTATAGTATTGTTTTCACCCGGAACTTATCTGGTCCGATCGTTAGGCTGCTTTCTAGTTTTTCCTCTTACCTGTAGAACAAGTAGGCAATATGGATCTTTGGACCATGTATAATGCATTTAACAGTATTATGCATGTTCAATCCGATACTAATAAATATTGACAGATGTTGCATGTTCAGAAATTAATGTTTGTATCGACTCTTTGGTGTTCCTAAACAAAACTTATCTCTCAATTTATGCAAATCCCTCTGTTGAGAGCTATGCAAGGCTATATCATTAGTAAAATTCAAAATGTCTGATACTAATGCTAAATGCTCAAGTTCATATTCCTTCAATTGAATAATTAGCAGAAAATTATATGTCGCTTGTGGTCATTACACTTGGGTTGGACTTGTAGACAATGACACTGAGGTCAGCCTGATAAAGGGTGGTTCAGAATATGTACAGTTTAGTGATAATTATATAGATTTCACCATATTTTGAATCAGTGTTTGATTGGGATTATGTTACAGGGTCACAAGAGTTATGTGCCTAACATGATCAGTGGTGCATCTCAAGCTGATATAGGTGTCCTTGTAAGCCAGTATTTTGATACATGTTTATCTAGTGTCCTTTTTTTTGTTCCAATCTCTGATGTTAGCACTTTGGTACCTTTTGTTTGATAGGTTATATCTGCTCGCAAGGGGGAGTTTGAAACAGGATTTGAGAAAGGTGGACAGACACGTGAACATGTCTTGCTTGCTAAAACGTTGGGTGTAGCAAAGTTAATTGTTGTTGTCAACAAAATGGATGATTCTACTGTGAAATGGTCAAAAGAAAGGTAGATTGATGTTAGACCACAGCTTTTTTCAATCTGGATGATCTGTATCATCTAGCGTTAGAAACTTGAACTTTGTTTTTTACTGTTCAGGTTTGATGAAATAGAATCTAAGATTGTTCCCTTTTTGCGGTCTTCTGGCTACAATGTAAAAAAAGGTAACAGTGACTTATTTTGTGTATGTTATATCCGTTTGCTTTCCCTTTGAAGCATATTTCAGAGCGTATCATTTCTATTAACATAAACTTTTGATTCTTCAATCAACCATACTCTCAACTTATTAAAAATTACTTCTCTATAATTAGCTTCGATGAGGTTATATCACTGTAGAATTTGGTTTCTATCTAGGTTACATGATAATATCCCATGCTTCTTGTTACTGTGGGCTATTAGTTAAGTGAACCAAAATATTCAGTACGCTAGAATAGAGTTGAAACAGCTGAGATGTGTTTAATGCAGTGTCCATCATCAACAATACACATTGTTGCTTTGTCACTTTAACCATAATGTTAATCATATGTAAATTAAATGCTGTCATTAATCGTGTAATTAATTTTTCTTGTCCAGATGTCCAATTCCTTCCTATTTCTGGTTTGATGGGTAGTAACATGAAGACAAGATTAGACAAAAGCATCTGTGATTGGTGGGATGGTACATGCTTATTTGAGGTTTTTAATTCTATTGAAGTTCCACCACGTGATCCTAAAGGTCCTTTGAGGTATTAACATGATCTTTGTTTTCTTGGAAGTTATCTCCATGATGCCTTATGTTTTTTTTTAATTGTGAACTTATTTAGGTATAAGCATGTATATAATACAAAAAAATTGTTCGTTTCAATTATTTAAGGTTGGCTACATTGATTTCCCTAGTAACTCTATGCGAGGATATATTAATATTATTAATCAAGTCTCTCAGAGTTGATTCAACTTGTCTTTTTAGGTGGTCTTTAAATATATCTGTATCCTTTTAATTTCATGTTAGCCTCAATTATGTTAAGTTGGCTGTATCAATCTCATTCCACTATTGAACGCTATGCCTGAAAACTAAGAATATTCTTATCTTATGAAGCATGGCACTCAAGATTGTTATCCACGTCTTGGGATCTTATGATCCTATGAACCAATCTGACTTAAATGATCTTGTTCCCAAGTAGGATCAGAAATGGCCTAGAAGGTCATGACCCTACTATTTACCTGCTTATCGTCTCTATGTAGGATCTCAATCACAACAAGCTTAACTAGATTGAATGTACATAAGTTAAATAAGACATTGTAACTATTGACACTTACCGTAGTAAGTATTTTTCTTCATGTCACAGTGTTTAAGAAAATTCTGAATTATAAATATTTTTTAATTCATATGTAGAAGATTCCTTTTCAATTATTCTTATCTTGCCCATCTTATAATTATTTTATCACATAGAAGTTGCTATCTCATATATGAATATGGTACACTAAGAATTATATAATAAAATTCATTTATATATATTGTATGATTAATTTTAATAATGTTTTGCGATATGGAAATGACAAAGTGTTAATAGTAAATTGAAAGTTAATAATAAATTATAAATGTTAATATAGGTTTAAAATATTTAAGTTAAATTATAAGATCTTACAATTTATGTTTCGGTCTTATGATCTGTACCTATGGACCCCTTCTCCTAACAACCTTATTTTTTAAAGTACACATTACAATCATAATTAAATCCAAACCTTGCATGTGATATTATTTTTTAACAATTGAAATTGAGTAATTAAGCATTGAGGCATTATCGGTAATCTTATTATTTAAGGTCTTAAATCTTAATATTTCATTTCTTATCCTTTTCTTCCATCCATGCATTTCATGCCCAACTTCCTTTCTGAAGTGAGTATTTATGTTAAAGGATGCCGATTATCGATAAATACAAGGACATGGGAGTAGTGGTCATGGGGAAAGTAGAATCTGGAAGCATCCGCGAAGGTGATAGTTTGTTGGTCATGCCTAACAAGGTATTTTGTTTCTTCAATATTTCTACCTTCAGGTTGCAATCACTGAACTTGCATTGTGCCCCTTTGCTTTTCTCCAGGCTAATGTCAAAGTTCTTGCAATATTTTGTGACGAAAATAAAGTCAAGCATGCTGGCCCTGGTGAGAATATTAGAGTAAGATTGTCTGGGGTTGAAGAAGAAGATATACTTTCTGGTTTTGTACTCTCAAGTCTTGGTAAGTATTACTATCTGTAGATAAGTAGTCTATCCAGTTTTACTAACGGTCAGCATAAACTTCTTATTGGTACATTGAGGTATATAGTTCCTGTTATTTTTGTTGAGAACCATGCACAATAGGGTAAGGCTTCTAATGGCCTTAATTAGCTTTTCATATTTTTATAGTTCCTGCAATTTTTCATTGAGAAGCAAGAACCATTCACTTCAGAATTAGATAGGTTTAGGGGCATTAGAAGGCTTCTCATATCTAAAGTTTGAATTTTTTTTTTTTTTTTTGGTGACCTGCTTGATGTATTTTAGAACAGATACGGCTGGGATCTTAAGTGATAGCTATTAGGTCAGTAATAAAAGCTCTTGGCCATATAAAATACATTTTAGTCTTGGGCACCCTTCTTTATCTGAAACATTATGTGCTTTAAATCTCAACAGTTTTCTTGCGGGGCTTCCAGAAGATCCCATGCCGTGTCTAAATAACAGATTTACATAATTTGATGTGATTATGAGCTTGTCCTCTTTGTTGAAGTTTGTGTTAGCAACTGGACAATCTACATTTGTATCACCTTTTGTGGATAGCCTATTGTTAGTAAGGTGACAATTTGTGCCATGTCTTGTTAATTATATCATAAATGGACATCACACAGTTCGATATAAACATGAAATATTAAAAGTTTTCAAAACAATTTGTTAATTGTTAAATTTGTGTCTCATTTATATATTTTTCCTAGCTCATTACTATCAGGCTTTCTTTTTAATTGTGTTTTGGAGAGTTTAATATCGCCACTCTAATTATTAGCTTGAATAGGTTAAGCCAAATTACTTGTGCTTCTTGCTATGGTTATGATTTTTTGTATGGTACCACTGAGTGATACATGACTCAATCTTTGTGCAAGTACTCTAGAGCTAACTTAGTATTTGTATAAGTACTCTAATATACGCTACATTTTGGAACTGAGTAAATAATAAGTACTGAGAGAGAAATACTTTATCATGCAGCAAATCCAGTAGGTGCAGTTTATGAATTTAAAGCTCAGTTACAGATTCTCGAGTTGCTGGATAATGTAAGTGTGTTATTATTGGATGATGATTACTATACTGTTTCAGATTAATCAAACCGATTTTGACTTTTCCAGGCCATTTTTACTGCTGGATACAAGGCTGTCTTACACATCCATGCAGTTGTGGAGGAATGTGAAATTGTCGAATTAATTGAAGAAATCGACACAAGGAAGAAGAAAGAAACTGATCCTAGGAAGAAGAGGTCAAAACACAAGCCTCTTTTTGTTAAGAATGGTGCTGTTGTTGTTTGCAGCATTCAGGTCCAAATCGTTTCTATATTTGATGGAATTTGAGTCTTTTGCAGTTAACAATGCTAACTGTGTACGATTTTCAGGTGAGTAACTTAATTTGCATCGAAAATTTTTCTGATTTTGCACAGCTAGGAAGGTTCACACTTAGAACCGAAGGTAATTTGCGAGCTATTCAACACTAATTAATGCATCCATTGTGCGCTTTCATTTACTTAAAAACTGATTTTACAGGTAAAACTGTGGCTGTGGGGAAAGTTGTTGAACTTCCACCAGCAGGAAATGCTACATTTGTGTAAACGTATGTAGTTTAATTTTAACGTCCACATTTCTTTTTCCCTCTGCCCTTTAGCGATTATCAATGAACTGTGTGCAAAATCCCGAAAGATGCCCCTGATGTTTTAAAAAGGTCCCTAACAGGTCCCCATGAAAATCACAGCTCCTATTTTATCTCCATAGCCATACTCGGTGAAAACATTGTTCATCTTTTTACTAAAAACATTATTATGAGGATAAAATAGAAGCTGTGTTCTTCATGCAACCTAACAAAATTTCAGATCTTTTTAAGGGTATTTGCTGATAGATTGTCACCTTAATGCACTTGCGCTCACACACTCATTATATAGTGCTAGAACATGATTACGAGGATAAAATGGAAATGATGTTCTTCCTGTTTCTTGATAGTTAGTCATCTGGATAAAATAGAAGCCTTGTTCATGCGACCTTAACAGGGATGCATATTCTTTATCTCATTTTTTTTTAAAGGGTAATTGCTGATAGATTGTCACCTTAATGCACTTGCACTCACACACTCGTTATATAGTGCTAGAACATGACTACGACGATAAAATGGAAACGATGTTCTTCCTGTTAGAAGGCCTTTGGGGGGTTTTCTTGATAGTTAGTCATCTGGATAAAATAGAAGCCTTGTTCATGCGACCTTAACAGGGATGCATATTCTTTCTCTCATTTGTTTTCTTCTTAAATTAAGGTGTTTGTTTTAAGGCTTTGGCTGATAGATGGCCACAATAAAATAGAACAATGTGTTCCTAGAGGCCTTAGCTTGGACTTTGGAGCCTTAATCCGTATCTCAACTTTCTTAAAATTTAGGGGGTCTTTTAAACCCATTGACCGGTATATATATATATAGGAATGATCTCCTACACAATTCTTATATGAGCACCTATGAGCACCTCCATCATCCACCGTCCGATTGGATGAGCACTATAGTTCAACCCTTGAATCCTAGGGGATCAGAGGGTGGATGATGGAGGTGCTCACATAAGAGTTGTATAGG
>JBAMHZ010000103.1:2498334-2517299 GCA_037177395.1 Alpinia galanga | reverse complement strand
CACGAACCTACCATAAAAAGAGAAGTAAATGCTTGTTACGAAAGAGAGCTAGAAGCTGCACTTCTCGAAAAGGAGCAAAGAGAAGCAGAGATACAGAAGAAACTTGAGGAATCAAAACAGAAGGAGGCTTTCTTAGAAAATGAACTAGCAAACATGTGGGTCCTTGTGGCCAAGCTGAAGAAACCTCAAGGAAATGAACCTGAAGTTTTGGACTCCTAGCAAGTGCTATCCGTGAATAAGGATGGTTTGGTAGGTTCATTAGATTTTTTTCAGTGTTCCTTGTATAGAAAACATTGTAACACATTGAACTTTCATAGTGTGAATTTAGTTTTGTGGATTGTTTCAGTTTCTCATTTTGATAATAGGTTGTGGCCATGGGAAGGTATTGCGACAGAGCAAGTGTTTCCTCTCATGAAGATGATAAGGAAACCAGAGGCAGCGATTGCAGTTGGAGGATGAAGAAGACCATATTATGAAGTTAAAAGGTATTTTCTACTCGTGTGAAAAATGAGAGGGGAAGTTGGATTTCTCATGTTTACTTTGATAAAAATGCTAAATGAGATTCAGATTTTTCTTATTTCTCTTCTTGCTTGATTATAGATGAAAATGATGAACAGTTTATTTGAGTCTTATTTTGTTTGATCTCCATGCCTCGTCAACTAGTTCACTCCATTGTGTCTACTTGCTAGGTTTACTTGCCTTGTTTGATTAAATTAAATCTTCATGGTTCATTTAAACCATCCATCGAGATGATTATCTCAACCCATCTAGTCCATTTAGTGTCTAATGGGTTAGGGCAGCTAGTGGGTTGATAGTCAACTGATTTTTTTTTTTTTTTTTTACTTTTGACCTTCAACAGCCACCATGCTTGGTTTTGGTTGCATCAGTTTGGCAAGTCGGTTGTCCTGAACACTTGTGTGCCCTAGTGTGGCCGTTGGTGGGTTGGGTAGAATGCCAGTCCTTATAAGTGCTGTGCTGTGTATAATTTTGAATGGAGCACTCAGAATGAATGAGTGGCTTATGCCTTAGCAGCAACCCACTAGTCATGGCTTAGCACATCACTGTAAAGCTAAAGCGTGAAAAAGGAAGATAGGAAACCCATGAATAATATAATTCAACTCTCATCAAGGAGGGGACGAAAAAATTTTATTTTACCTTTTTTCTTTATATATATATTTTATAATATTATTTCTTTTCAATAAAAAAATATATATGTATATTATCTTCCCTATTTTTTTCTTAAATCATCCTTATCTTTTATTATAAAGATCCTCTATAAGTTAAAAAAATCACTAAAATGCCCTTTAAAATTCTGAAGTCCCTGTCCATTTGCTTCCTATTTAACATTGAGATGATGGTCTTTCGACTCCGATAGCGATATCATACATTTGCTAGCTCATTGCTCGGTTAAGTGAAACGACAAGAGCGGTGAAAACGGAAATTATCGAGGTATTTCAATGATTTTATTTACAAATTTGAAGGACATGTTGGGGAAAAGGAGGGAGAAAGGGGGTGAGGTGAAAATTTCCGAAATGAAATTATGAAGCGGTTAAAGAAGGTTCTTTGCTTGTGAGTTGAGAAAGCATGCCTTTGGCTCACACTCATGTTATCCACATGATCTTCCATGCAAGTGCAATAGGACACCCCCTTTACACTTTCTTTGTTTTTTTTTTTACTAGCACTAAGATATTTGAATCTTCGACCCGACTAATTCTTACGATGGTCACCCTTGTAATAGTTAAGTCGGAAGAAGTCGGAGTCCTAGTAAATCTCCTTCAACTATTTAGGTAAACTAAAGAAGCACTCGTAATTTTAGCAGTCTATTTCAGACTGCACAGTTGTACTATCCTTGAAAAACTGTCTAACATTGAAGTCTTATTCCATCTGCCGGATAAACTCCTGCACAGAGGATCATTTTCACAGATTTTTTTAAAATTCATCATCAAACTACATTCTCATATACATTTTCCCCTTACCTTTGAGGGCAAAACTTATCTCAACACTTTCATGGATCATGCCAAAAGAAACATCATCTCAATTTTAATCCCTCAATTTCTTATTTTTTTTATCCGATTAATTTTAAAGATAGATAATTCGATGAATCAATTTGCAACTTTATCACAATTAAAATTCATCCTATTAATAATAATTAAAAGTAAAATGATATGACATTTAAAAAAAAACTCGGAGACAATTTAATTTGAGACTTTAACCAACCATTTGTGAAAATATTAAATTTAAATATTATATATGGTAGATATATATTTTTTTCTTCTTGTTTTATTTATTTAATAGAAAATTTTAATGGATAATACGTATAGACAATCTTTATTATATCATTTTAAGAGGGACAAATTTGATAGGGAAAATCGATAATTATCTTCTTTAGTGACCTTTTATACTACTTTGAATTCTTTAGACCAAAGAGAGACTTCACACCGACAATAGCCAATGAATTGACCATCAAATTGGACCTATTCATTAAGAATGAAGGTCTAAACCCTACAAAATTAAATTAATGGACACATTACTTTAGGTGATATTTCATTGTCTATCAAAAATTTTTAGTTAGATAAAAGAGACATATGGATGATGCTATTTATTAAAAAATAATTTTTTATAATGCAGAATAAACTATGAATGTTATAAAAAAAAAATTATAGAAGCGTCGTATTAACGGCTCCCTTTAGTTGTCCCTATCGAGGAGGAAAGTAAATTAGGAACTCAGATATAGCAAATACAAAAAAAGAAATCGGTCGATGACCCAAAGTTATAACCTCCTCAAAAATTGATCTTTGTCCATTTAAAAATTACCTCTGTGTACTTACCAACGGAACTCTAAACTCTAAAATTATAAGAGTAGAATGGTGATAATTTTGATGATTCTATATCACATTTTAATTTATTTTTTTTTTAAAAAAGAGAGAGTAAATTTCAAGAAAATAAAAAATTCTCAAAAACAATTATTCTTTCAGACAAACCCAATTTACTTCCCCCAAGAAAACAGACAAATAATCCATAATTAAAATCATATTTATTAAATAAATTTTGTATTGAGATCTAGAGCCAAACTTTTCATTCCCTTCCACACACACACACACACTCCTTCTTCTCTACATTAAAAACCGCGTTTTTCTTCGATTTCTTCTGTGCTGGCTGCTTTCCTTCTTCTCCGCCATGAACGAGTCCTCGAAGCTTGCTCAGGGCTCGTCTATAATTTTCGATCTGAGAGCGCTCTTCTCTCTTCTGAGGGCTCGGAGGACCAAGGTCTTCCTTTATGGCTTCGCCGTCGCCTTCGCCGCCTTTACTGCCTACTTGGCCTTCTGCCCAGCCGAGAAAGGCTCGCCTTGGTTCAACGACCTCTTTGGCTCCGCTTCCGCATCCACCGCCCCTTACCGATCGCAAATCTCTTCGATTGTGTCCTACATCTTCCCAAATTCCTCTTCTCCGCGAAATCCGGAGCCTATCTCCGAGGATGGTGGCGGTGGGTCGCAGGGAGGCGGCGCCTCGGGGAGTAATTCGACCAGCAATGGCGGCGGAGCGGGGGACCAAAAAGGTGGGACCTTGGCGAAGAAGAACGAGACGGCGGCGGAGGGCGTCAAAGAAGATGGCGGCCGATTAGAGGGTAATTTGACTAGCTCCGGAGGCGGAGCGAAGGACCAAAAAAGCGGGGTCTTGGCAAAGAAGAACGAGACGACGGCGGGAGGCGGCGCGACCGAGAAAGGAGGGATCTCGGCGTCGAACAACCACACTTCTACTGGAATTGAGCTGCAGGGAAGCGATGTCACCAAGAACAAGGCGACTAACCGAGATCCCAAGATGAAGGATCTTGCTGCCTCGACGAAAGCCACAGCCCCGGCGACCAAGAATCAAACAGCAAGCGGATCGCAATCCAAAAACCAGACCGCATCTGGAGTTCTTCCGACACAAACCAGCGATTCCCAATCGGAAAACGCGACTACAGCAACGGACACATTGAAGAAAGATTCAGCCTCAACAGCGACGCCGAAAAAAAATGAGACTGCCACAGCAGCTGCTGCTGCTGCTGCAAAAAATGGGAATTCGCCTATCAAGAATCAAACCGCAAACGAAAAAGCTTCACAAGAAACTCAAGTTCCCAAAAGTAGCAAGGAATCCGCCATTGATCCTCAGAGCAATGCTTCCTCAGTTGCAAAGCTCGACGAGAAAGGAAAACAGGCGGATTGGATCAGTTCCATGAAAAGCTGTGATATTTTTCAAGGCAAGTGGGTGAAGGATGATTCCTACCCTCTCTACGCCGAGGGCTCCTGCCCGCACATCGACGAACCTTTCGATTGCTATCACAATGGCCGGCCCGACCGAGCTTATCAGAAACTCCGATGGCAGCCTACAGGCTGCAATATCCCAAGGTGAGGGACAAGAGTTATGCTAAATGTTTGATGTCTTTGATTCCTTGTGAATTGATGTTGTGTGCTTGTTCTTGTTCATGTTCAGATTGAATGCCACCGATATGTTGGAGAGATTGAGAGGGAAGCGGCTCGTGTTCGTCGGCGATTCGCTAAACCGAAACATGTGGGAATCCTTGGTTTGTGCCTTGAGGAACTCCATTAAAGAGAGAAGCAAGGTTTTTGAGGCCTCCGGAAGGCATGAATTCCGAACAGAGGGCTCTTATTCATTTGTCTTCAAGGTTGTTTCAGATGTTCCATCTTGTTTTTCTTCTAGTTTCAGTGATCATAATGCCACCACTTTGTCTTCATTTCAGGATTTCAATTGCTCAGTGGAGTTCTTCCGATCTCCATTTCTCGTCCAAGAATGGGAGATGCCGATAAGCAACGGCACAAAGAAGGAGACTCTTCGGCTCGACATTATCGACAGATCATCTTCTAGGTACAAAGATGCCGATGTTATCGTCTTCAACACCGGGCATTGGTGGACTCACGAGAAGACAGCAAAAGGGTATATTATATAACATCTGTGACTGAATCATATACCATTTTCATATCTACTAGATGCAGAACTTTAGCATTAGTAGCATTTAGCATCCTCGAAACGATGTCGATACGATCGAAAACAAATCGTAATCCTGAATTATATGACACAACTACAAACAGGAAAGACTACTACCAGGAAGGAGATCATATTTACAGTGAATTGAATGTGGTGGAAGCATTCCACAAAGCTCTAAACACATGGGCAAAATGGGTGGATGCAAATGTGAATCCCAACAAGTCCCTAGTGTTCTTCAGGGGCTATTCTTCCTCCCATTTTAGGTACCTCAAAAGACCTCAAAAGACTCATGCTCGGTTTCCTTATCGGCTTACCAAAATTTGAGTCTGTTTTCAGTGGTGGGCAATGGAATTCAGGAGGGCAATGCGACAAGGAGACAGAGCCAATAAAGAAGGAGAAGTACCTCTCGTCCTATCCACCCAAGATGACTGTGTTGGAAACTGTCATCAAGGGAATGAAAACCCAAATCGGGTATCTGAACATTACCAGAATGACGGACTACCGGAAGGATGCTCATCCTTCGATATACAGGAAGCAGAAGCTGACGGACGAGGAAAGAAGAGAGCCTGAGAGATTTCAGGATTGCAGCCATTGGTGCCTTCCTGGAGTTCCAGATTCCTGGAATGAGCTACTCTATGCACAGCTAATTCTTAAACAAAAGAAGCTTCTTCTTTAAAGAACAGTTGGAGAAAGTGTATATTATTAATATTGGTCACGAGGGGAATAAGCAGCAACCAGTGAAGGTGAAAATTGCAATCACAGAGACGAAAAAGAAATTAAATATATTCTTATTTGTGAGTGAGAGGAAAAATCAAGTTTTATTTTTATTTTTATATATTTTTTTCCCTGCAAGAGGATTGTAGAATACGATAGGTATATGTCATCTTTTAAGTTTAATTCAGAATGCTGTGCCTGTGGTAATGCCTTTTCTCCTCACTGCGTTAGTAGTTTTTTCTTTTTTTTAATATTTAAATTTTCCATCCGGCTAAATCATCAAGCACGTAAATTTTATTATATTTATAGTTACGTATTCAAGAGTGCAGCTGCAAAGCCGTGAGATATTTTATAAGAGAATATAGTTTAATTCTTATAATTTAATGATAAATTTTTTGAAAAATCCATAGAAACAGCCTTTGTGCAGGAGTTTATCTGACGAATGAAGTACAACTTCAATGTTGGACAGCCTTTCAAGGATAACATAACTGTAGAGTCCGAGTTGACCCGCTAAAAGTTGCGAGCATTTTCTTGATTTACCTAAATGGTTAGTGGTAATTTTATGGGACTTCAATCTCTTCTGGCTCAATTGTTGAAGGAGCATCTCCGAAAAACCATGAGGATTAGTTGAGCTAAAGGTTTAGATACCCCAGTATTAATTAAAAAAAAAGAGAAAATTTTGAACTTCTCACAAAGGTGAAAAGATATTTTACAGAAAAATACAATTCAATCTTCTATTGGAAGAATATTCGATGATAAATTTAAAAAAAAATTCAGAGGCAATCCTCTATACATGAATTTATCAGACAGACGGAGTAAAACTTTAATATTAGACGAGATGATATAATTATGGAGTTCAAATTGAACTATCAAAAAGCTATAAATACTTTTTTGATTTCCCCTAATTCACCATTGTGATCCTTTTGCCTTTTCACTTCTGCACGTCGATAGCCTGTTTTGTTTTGTTTTGTTTTTTTCTTTCTTTTTTTGATAATTCAAATATTTATATCTTACAATCGAATAATTCAACGTCACTAATATGTCTACATCCGCACACGTCTCTGTTGCTGTTTTAGATAATATAAAAATTCATGTTTTTAAGATGTACATGTTATTGGTAACATGGTACCCTTTTCTAGAATAATCAAAACAAGGACGCCCTTTGATAGTAAACTCAGCATGTCAAAGCCATAACGATGATTCAAGTAACAAAGTTCAAGATTTTGTTTTCCTACTTTGAACATGGATCTACAAATATAAAAGATAATAACAACAATAATAAATCAGTGAACAGTATGAAACTCACAGAATTCAGCATTTCAATTCTCTTACGCAGACTTCATCTCTGAAAGTTGTTCTTCCAGTCACAGATTTGCAGAGCATCATGGTTTTTCTTATCGAAAGTAGAAACTGTTATAACATGTCTGGCTCTCCACCCTGACAGCATGTGTTTGAACGAAGCTGAAAGGATGGAAATGAGGAGCTACTCGACGAGGGAGATGCAAAGTGCGACGGACATTCCTACTACGAGGGAAGTTAACTGAACTGCTGTGCCGACAGATGTTGTCTTTGCATCGTTCATCTGGGGGAGGACGCCTGCGACTGCTATGGAAATGAAACCGTCGGCCATGAAGATGGCCCTGAAGAGAAAAAAATAATAATAATAAAGGGACAGATCTGCGTCTTTGTGATGTTTTCGAATGAATGGAAAAGTAAATGTGGAGGAAGAGTTTTACCTCGATCAAGGATGATTGCCCTGGATCTTTACTTTACCCAAGAACAAGGCCTGCCCAGAGGGGAAAAAACGTAAGCGGAGAAACTTGTAACTGAATATATTTGTCAAACTTTGGAAGACGATGAACTAACTAACCAGTGCAGTTCCAGCTAATGCTACCAGTGCCGAAAGAAAATTGAAAAATAGTGCTTTAGGAACTGAGAATCCTGATCTCACCAAGATTCCGAAATCACCCACCTAAATACAAACAACTGAGATGATGATAGGGTGTGATATCGATAATGAGACCAATGGTGAACTATCAATGAGGTGTAGAAGTGATTACCGAATAACATCGGCACGGCATAATTAAACAAGGAAAAAATATTGAAAAGGATCCCAAAAAATGTCAAATGAAATACCAACTAGCAGGTATTAGAAGTGATTATGGATTCATGTTGTCGATGCTAAAGAGTACTGCAACCCTATCAACCTACAGATAAAAGGATAGTCCCCACAAGTAACCAGCCAATTAGAAGTTGAATGTGGCCTTCAAGAAAAGAGCACTTTTTAAGTTAAGCTCAACAAAATAAGGCAAAATTGACTTAGAAAACTGAGATTTTTTCTGCATAGAAATGAATCCAACAATTGTTGTCCTCAACGAGTTTTTTCACCAGAATTTTTTATTGGTCCAGGTAGATGAACCATGCAAATGCAGTGAAAACACTGAACGATCCATGTAAATGAATCCAACAAGCATCTACTCAGGCAAAGTGCCAAAAGAGAGCGCAATGATTTTAAAAATAAAAAGCACGAACAACAGAACAAATCAACTTGAGTCTAAATTAAGTACACTGCACACATAAATCAAAAACAAATTAATCTTAGTGATATGTGGAGTTAATAGAAAGGATCAAATAATCTAATATTTAAGAGGTAGTTGTAGTAGAAAACAAATCAAAATGATGTAAACATATTCAAAGACAACCAACAGCTTTAATGGTTCTAAGTGTCCAATCTGGTAGAGAAAAAGGCATAAGGGACAAAGGAAGACCAAAGAAAATATTTAAAAAAATAATTTAATTAATTTCAATATTAAGAATGATAATGCCTAGTATAGAGCTAAATGAAAGGATAAAATTCATGTTAGCTGACCCTAAATAGTAGGATAAAAAACAGCTTGGTGATGGCAACATTCGAAACAAAGTCAGTACATTAATACAATCATCATATACCTCTTCTATCACATCTATGCGTTAAGATGACAGTTAACAGAAAAGCAATTATGTAAATGTATTATTACTCAGTATATCGGACGAATGAAAAATATTGTTCAGTATATTAACAGACTATTCATTCCCAACAACAATGCAAAACTATTCATAAAACAAAAGAAAACTGCATGAACTAGCATTAACTCCAAAATAATTTTTCCCATCAGATTATTTCTTTTTGTAGAAAAATGAAATTCAAGGGAAAAAAACTGAGTCCATGTTTCATGTTTGTCTTGGAGTCAGATTAGATATTTGGTATCAGGTCGTTGGGAGAATTTACTAAAGGGGTATATAAGAAGATGGAAAAGCACCTCTTGAGGAAGCTCATGAGCAAGCAAGAATAGTGTTCTAGACCACCCACCGACTGCACCGTGCAACAAGAATGCACTTCCTAAGGCCATACCATCTGTAAAATTGTGCTGCAATATTTACATATATTCTGTATCAGCACAGCTAGAAATAATATGAAACTTCTGCACTCAACATCCATGAATCGCTTTAAATCAAGGAGTAATGAATATAAAATTGAATTATAACAAACTTACTACGCCATCAGAGAAAAGGTTCAGGTATCCAAAAACCAAATTTGACTGGGAAGCTGACTCACTGGCGGAGGATTGCTGAATTGCAGAACTATTTCTAGCTTTCGAGTCTTTGCCATCAACAGTGGTACCACTGCTAGTATTAACACGCTGTAAAATGAAGATACACAGAAATCAATTTTTTTTCACAAAAAAATTATCATGCAACATCCATATCATTTTCCAACAAGTGGTTTTTGAGGCATTTCTAATTAACAAGAAATTAATCCATTAGATGTCCAAAATTGTCAAGATTACAGTAAATTGCAGTAAAACTTGCACATGGACAGATATGCATGATTGGCGAATAAATTTTAAAATTAACTCAAAAGCTGTGGTTCATAAATCATACATAGTCCATCGTTCATTGGGATCAAGATATTATGGGTTGGTAGTAATGTGGCCAAAAACCATTGAGATTGACATAGAATACCTTGCGAAGAAGATTATCACAGTCAGAATGGCCCTTTGCTGGAGCATTATCTGATTCACTATATGATGACTCTTTCTCAGTTGTCCCCTCTTTCTTGTCCCCATTTAACACTTTGTGATCTTCATCCTTTAACTTGTTATGATGCTTATGGTGATGATGGTGGCCATGTATTAAATCATGGTCACCTTCTTCAGAATTATCTTCGACATACCTCACAACCTTCTCAACTAAAAAGAAGAGGACAATGCCTACTGCAGAGCAGATGTGAACAAACAATTAAAAGTAAAATCCAAATAGAGTACTGAAAACTGTAAATGATACCAGCTATAAAGATTAGAGTGTCTTAAAAAAAAGTGAATCTCTAATCCAGCTCAGAGAGAGAGAGAGAGAGAGAGAGAGAGTTCATGATTTCATTGAGCCTATGCCAAACTGACTGTGAATAAAGGTCCAATAAGTTTTGTCACTGTATCAACAACTCGTTGACACATCTTATTCATGTTCCACCTGCCCCATTGGTATTCAAGTCTACAACAAATATGGTTAAGAGTAAAAACCAAATTGATTAATAGTAACATACATAAACGGAATTGAGAATGGAAAAAGTAACAGCTGTCCCAGAAAAACAAAAATATCAGACAGTAGCAAAGCTCTTGGAACCAGCATTAACATTATTTAGATAATGCTCACATAAAGCTTGAAAACATCAATCCTTTTTGCAACTTGTGAAAATACTAAATAAAGTAATTGAGAAAATAATTCAAGACAAAAATGACAACTTTAGTGGTCAATGCCCTTATTAGTTTAATGCCAGTCAATCCTTGAGTTTAAACCAAAAACTCAAGGACAACTTTGAAAGTGGTAAAGAAAAAAAATCATGATTGTCGACAACTCTCATGGTTTCTGTTGATTGATAATGAATCCATCATTCAAAGAGAAGCAAGGGAAAAACACTCAAGTTGTGTGTTAGACTTTGAACAAGTTTTTTTTTTTTGCTAAACCATATAGAACTGGAAATGGATAAACATTTGACAATAAGTAGAAAATACTCACATAATATAGACAATCCAATAGAAAGATCTTCCAAACTATGTGCATGAGAATGGCCATGTTCATGATGGTGATTATGGTGCTCATGTGCATGCGAGTGACTTCCCCCTGTAAGAAAAAGCAATAAATAAAGTTTAATTAGTAATCATAAGAAAAATGTTCTTTTTAGTATTCCTGTGAATCTATACAAAATGCTTGAACATGGGAAAGTTTGTCTAAGTAGGAAATTTGTTAAAGTGTAAAGAGCAATTTTGCATGCTTAATTGTGTGTGTGTGTGTTTTTTTTTTTTTTTTGGTAGCATAATCTAAGAGTTAGTTTGTTTACAATGCAGGATAAGACTATATACAATAGATTCAATGTGGTCCAACCCTTCCCCGAAACCCCACATTGAGAGGAGTTTCGTTCACCAGGTTGCCCTCTATTTTAATCTAGGAGCTAGTTCCTCTTAGCTAAATTTAGTTGTTTGAACGTTAGAAAGTCAGATTAGACCTAGTGTAACCTGCATCAAGTAAAACAATGCATGTGAATAGATTAATGTGTCCTTGATTGAAGTTAGAAGATCAATGGCCAGTCTTTACCTGACATGTCTAGACAAATACTAGAGTGTCTAAAACTGGGTGGCGCTTATCAGTCTGAGATATCTTTAGTGCTTACCACCAAAGAATATGTTTCATGCAGTATTGAAGAAGGAAAAGAAAGAGCAAAAAGCACATTAGCATTGATGCTTATGTAATTGTACCAAATGCATGAGGTAACTGATGAAGAAAAGCATCGCCCAGCATAGCCCCAGCCTGCAAGGTTTTCATGAGCAACAGAATCGATTAAATCACTACTTACTAGCATCATTAAACTTCCCAATAATAAGAAAGTTTTGGACTCTCACAAACAACAACTTATGTCCATAAATTTGAGAACTTCGTACACAATAGGAAGAATTAGATAAAAGAAAATGAAAAAAGAGGACCAAAGTAAAAATGAGTACAGCATGAATATAAGAACAAACTGGAGTCTTTAAAGAAATGTGATGATGAATTAAGACATTAGCAAGACATTTGATCATAATGTTCTTCCAGTGCCAATATCTACACCATCTTACAAATGTATTTGCTAGTCCACAATGATCTCCAGATGCTGTCCAGTAATAGAACACTGACATTATAGAGGAGTCTAAAGGCATGATAGGCAGTATTAGTTTATTGAAAATCAATATGCCCTATAGCATCATTATTATCCAAGCCTCTAAGCAGTTTTGGTTGAATTCTTCCATATGGCTACAAAATCGAACAAACTCAGAAGAACCTGACTGATTTAACTGTCAATTGGTAGCCTAACAACTAGAAGAATACACTTCCCAAAGACACAGTATACGTGACGATCTCAAAAGAGTAAAATTTTGGTAGAAATGAACATCTACAGACATTTCCAGTCTCACCTCTTATGTTGGTTTATGGCTAATAAAACAATGAGATCAATGAGATCTGGACAAGAAAGGTCGGAATTCTGCATTAATTGATCTGGAGTGAACAAAATTATAATTTATTTAATCACATGAAAATTTTCCTGCGCCATAAGTGCTTGTCTTTTGGGTTTACCCAATTACATGACAATGAATTGACTCTTTCTGCAAAGTTAACAGCACACTCAAGGAGCGGCAGTCATGTGCAAAAATGAAAACTTTCCAGAGAATGACTAATTTCCAGGTATAAAATCATGTGCAACCGTCAAAATAAAAGATAAGATTTATCATCGAGAAAAATGTAGTAACGGTGTGAAGTTCATATTATTTTGACAGTGAAAAGTGAAACTAAAAGCACAAAATGCAAAAACAATTTGAGGTGATAAACCAGATGAAATTTTAGAAATTTAATCACTGAATTACCCCAAAAACAGCTAAGGAATCCACCACAGCCTTAGAAGGCTTCCCCTTCACTGCAAGAGAAATGACAATGTGAAATTTTCTAGCATAAAAACAGTAGCAAGAACAGCAGAGTTTAAGGGGGAAAGAAAATCAATCCACGCACGGAAGATCACGGGCAAAAGAATGAGGCATATCAGCGACGCCAAGCTCACTAGCAGCGAGCACCCCATCGCCCGCACCCAAACACCTTCTCTCCAATCATGAAATGAGGAATTTTTCAGATGAGAAAAATAAAGCTATCTCAATTCACCAAAAGCCGAAGCGAAACTAGCGAAGCCAAATCACCTTTCGGCGACAACTCCAGGAGCTGGTCTCCAAGATAATCATGATGGTGATGGTGGCGGCGGAGGTGATGATGATGATCATGATCCACTTCTTCTAGCATCATCATATCCTCCTCCTCAGCCAGCTCTTCCGGCAGCTTCCGCCGCTGGATCTCGCCATGGAAACCATGGTCGTGATGCTCATGATGATGCCCGTGATCGTGGTCATGGTCATGGCCGTGGTGATGACCATCGACGTCGGAGGAGAAGGGGCAGGACGAGGAACGACCGAGAGGGGAAGCAGCGAGGAAGAGGAGGAGCAGGTGGAGGAGAGAGAAACGGCAGAATCGCCGAAAAGCGAAGAAAGGCATGAATTTTAGGGTTTCACTCAGACGGCGGATGAGGAACAGCGGCAAGTGCCCTCGATGGTGATGCAGACGACGAGAACGAAGAAAAGGAGGATGATGGCCACGACAACGCCGAAGGTGACCACATCCATCGCATTTATTAATTTCTATTTAAATTGCACAAAAATCAAAAACCGACGATTTGATTTCTATTTTAATTTTTTTGTAATTAAGAAATAATAATTCGCACGATTAAAAGCATCACGAAATTTCTTTTTCCGAAAAAAAAAACAAATTAATTTTGGAAGCGTCGAAAGAAAAGGGTCTGTTCGTCGGAGATGAAGGCGGAGGAAGGGAGGAGATTCGTGTCGTCTCGTTCACCGTCTCACCGAAGGGTGAGCAGATGAAGTGGGAGCAAGATGAGATGAGGTGGCGGTCGGTGCAGGATTCCATCGCCGCAGGGATCCGGTACAAACCGAAGTTCAATGGATTTTGCTAGAACATGGCTAACACGTGGGATCGATGACATCAGCATGGATTTTCAAAAACTAAATTAAATACAATGAATTTTAATTTAAAATACCTCCTGAGCAGCATATATTTTTAATGAATGCGTTAAAAACTCCTTTGTAATTTCATTATTAATAATAAATATAATAAAAAATGATAAAAGAAAAGAATCTGAACTGTTAAATGGCATCTTGATATGTCAATGAGCTATAAAGATAAAGAATTCAACTAGCAAACCTAAAGCAGAGCTAGTTTGATTAGTAAGTCTATAAAAGTAATTTTTAAATGGATATAGATCAATTTCTAAAGAAGTCATAACTCTAGACCATCAACTGATCTCCTCCTTTATATTTGTCACAGAGTTTTTGATTTATTCCCCTTCTGAAGAGAACTGTTAATATGACAGTTTCACATTTTTGTAAGAATTCAACTGGCATTTATTTCATGCTGTCTCAAAAGAAATCTAAATATCAGTTAAGACTGCAAAAATAACACTGGTATCTTTTGTTGAATGAATACAAAGCAAATCATAGACTATTGTACATGGAACAAAATTTTAGCCCAAGAATTGAGGAAACTACGAGGTGAGCAGGTGTTCATGTGTATTCCATCATCCACCAAGCTGTGGCATTCCCTCGTAGATTTGCACGAGTCAAGCCGAAAGCTGTTGGACATAAAAGCATATCGAGCCTTGTAAATTTAACTATGATTCAAGTGCCAAATAAATTCTATTCCAGAGTTTGAATCCATTCAAACAGGCATCAATTTGCAGCTATAAATTTACATTATGTGGGAAGTTACTGCTGGCGTGCCTATGGATTAAAAATTTCTACCTTTCTAATGAACTTCACAATGTTGATCAACAAGACGTTCACTAAACTCAATTGTTCAGAGAATAGATCATACCTCGATTTTTTCTTTGGCTTCGGAATCAAACTTCTTGCAGAGAATCTCGTAGCTTTTCTCTGCTCCAATCTGTTTTGGAAGGAAAGTCATGATTGGTTAGTTTTTGGGATAAGAAAATTGAGTAAAGTTTGTGAATGTAACACTAAATTGTATACCAGAGGATCTATCTGTGACGGGGAGATGGCTGAGATTGTGTATCTGAAAGGAAATTTATCATATAAAGAGAAAGAATATCGAATATTTGAACTTGATGTGCACTAGCCATTGATGTCGAGATAAAGTTACCTCAGCTTGTTGGTGTAGAAACTCAACGCAAAGATGTTTGCTTTTTGTACTGTCAGCATCACAGCTCCCATGCGATTCTACAAATTTTCCAAATGCTACATTTAAATCCAGTCGTCTACCTTAAGATGAATAAGATTCAAGGATGGTCACAATGATTATGAAAATTCTTTCCAAAATAACTAAATAGATGAGGTGCCCCAACATGGCGATCATCACTACCATAACAAGTTGCAACGAGTATATATATCATTCTGTTAAAACAAATATTGATCTTACCTTGCGTGCAATAAGTTCAATCAGTTGCATCAGAAACTTCCCTAATCCCTTCCGCTGAGCACAAGCCTCCAGCTGTAGTTCATATACGTAAACCACAGGAACCTCTTCCTCGACAATAAAGCGGTAATGTACAAAACCGACCAGTGCATTTTGAACACCTGTCGGACCAGCACAGTTTGTTTCTTCACTTTCAGACATAGGAGTTCGATTTGTTGACTTTCGAACAAATATATAGCGTGCCCCAGGAGAAACCATTTCTCTTCGCTTCACTTTCTCTTCGGCCAGCCACTCTGAACCGTATGGACCTTCCATATTGATCTTTATATTTTGATTTAGATGACATGCAAGTACTTGAAGTATTGAAGAAACAAATTAAAAAATAATTGTTACCTTAAGAAGATTTTGAATATACTTTTTTATAGGCGAGGTGAGTTGGTCTCCAAGACCCGATTCCAAGTAGACTGAAAGTCCTGATCATTAGTTAACAGGACTAAGATTGCATCACCAAGATGATATACATGCTAAGAAACAGTCCTTTGGAATCATATAACTTTTACATGTTTCCTCGGCCTCAATAACAGAACAAGGTCTTTGTAACAGACAACAAGGCTATCAAACATAAGAGGATAAGAAAAGAAAGTTATTATCAATTGAGCATTTATGTTTATTTTTTTGTTTGTTACTGATTGAGAATTTTGGTTCCTATTTACCATTTGTTTCAATGGTAATGAATCTAGATGATCTTTTATAAACAACTGTCTCTGAGATTCTACCACTAAGTTGATACAGATAGCAACTTCAATGCAACATTTAAAATATTGTTCCATAAAAGAGTTTTGATCTTTGGCCGGGATGGTAGGATAGGAGCATTGGTTCCTGTAGTATGTTAGTTCTTATATCTTTCCAAGACTCATTAACCAATGCCCCCAAAGACATCAAATATTGGAATTGGTTTCTTTACAGTGGCAGTGATTAAGATAGGGCTTGTCTTCACTGGTGCTTTTGAGAATTGACTGTCTTTCATTCACGGAAGAAAATGAAATGCTAAAAAGAGAGGGGAGGGGAAGGAAAGAAGCGCTAGAAGTGGTACAACAAAGACACGAAGGTCCTCTTCTCATTATTCATCTTTCAATTTTGTTTGTCAATCATAGGAAGGAGATGAAATACTAAAAAAGAGAGAAGGGGAAAAAGAGATGCACCAACAATAGCAAAGAATGATGGGGGGGGGTGGAGAAGCAGCAGAGACATGCAAACATATATTGACCGATCACTTTCAATAACACTTCAAACTGAATAAATAAAATACCATGCAGCAGTGAACTAGATAATAAGGCTTGAACAGCATAAAAAGGAAACTTCTAAGCGATTAAATATATAAGTCTAGTTTTCCATTTTTGGATTTTGAGAATCTCAGGCATAATTTACCATTCCTTTCATAGTGAACGAATGGTGGGAAGTAAACTAGATGATCCTTCACAGATGATGCCTTCTTTATTATTTCATCAATTGTTTTCTTCTTCTCAAGTACCTAAGAAACACAGTGTTGTGATTAACAAGATAATGATGCTTATAAAACAAGACTCAAGCATAATTATCTAAACAATTAAATGCACTACTAAAGTAATAATCAAAATCTAAAGATAATTGGCACAAGAAAAGAATGATGTGAGCATACTACTAATGTGTTGGATCCCACTAAACTTCAAATTAAGCATGGCCGGATAAGAATAGCACTAGGATCAATGATCCTTTGGGAAATTCTCATGTTGTACTATTTCTATTTTTATCAGTTGAAAGGGTAAATAGTAAATACAAACAAAAAGACTAGCAAGTTAGAAATTTTGAATATCATTAATATTGTAGGTAAATTTACCTACTGACCCAGTAATCTGTTGGATGGGCAGCACATGTATGGAATTGCACTCAACTAATAGGAACAAAGCATGATTTTGGAGAGTGGGGCTGGACCAATCTAGAGCAAACGTGTGACCAAGAAGAAGGGAAATGTTGCAACATGGAATAGCTTGATTCTCTGATGATTATGCAACAAATGACAAAGCGTCATTAGGCTCGCATCTCGGGCCTAATAAGAGGACAAGATTTCTGATCATTAGCAGGACTGCACACCAGACAACAGAGTTTTCGCAAACTCGTAAATCTTTTAACCTTATCTTGGCCATTTCAATGATTTTTTCCCCACTTCAACCTGTAAACACTCAGAACTTCTTCAACCCAAAGCTCCACTACAACATCTTCTGTATAAACCTGAACCACTTGCAATTCAGGCAAGTTCAAGCTAACACATTGCCATCTCGCAATCCATGACCAAATGGAAATATGGAATTCAGTTCGAGCAAACTTAAACTCAACGTAGCAACAATTTGACTAAACTCCATCCAACCTAAACTCCTTTAGCGTTGTTCCCAATCAAGGCCAAAGTTAGATTGTTGTAGCTAGCAGACTATGAGGAATACATCAGGAAAATTTTAATGTTTTTTTTCAATTGCAATGCCATCATTTTGTTCGTATTATAAGAAGCATTATCATGTGCTGTTTATGTCATCTCTCTTGAAAACCCCACCTTTTGCATACATTTTCTCACAATTTAGGAAACTGGATCCTCAGCATAAATATATCCTTGACCTAAATCCCTATGATCTTGGTTGATGTATGCATGTATACAAAATAGTATAACTTTCAGAAGGTAAGTGTGCATCGATCATTTCAATTGGAGTACTTCCTAACTATTGTCATCTTCATCACCGCTAAAAGACGTCATTGGGTGGTAGCTAAACTTGGCGAATAAATATCCATCACCACCACAAAACCATTTCGCCCCTAACAATGTCAAAACTAACTAAATGAATAACAGTTTGTGGAGGCCAGAAACTAAATCAAACATAAGATGAAAGAAAGAGGGCAAAGCCACAAATCATTCATTCGCTTCTCATCTCATTTATTCATAGACCATAAAGACATATATACAACCTCAATACAAAAAAAGAGTAAAAATTTTGACCTTTCAAATAAAATACAACATAGGAACCCCGACGACAACAAGATCAGCCACAAAACGAGACGAAAACAAAAACCGAGAACAAAAGAGTGCAACAGAAAGAAAGTTACCTCCTTTCTTTTGAGCTTCTTCTCTTTGCCACTTGGAAGTCGCCTCGCGTCCATGGATTCACCACGCCGAACCCGAAACGTAAGTACACTTATTCCTCCTCCATGGAGGGCGTTTTCCCCTTCGACGATTCTCTGCAGCGGGCAAAGGCACCAAGATGCAAGGGAGAGGAGAGGCGACCGACCAACCGCCGTGCTGTCTCTGCTTCGGCGACAAGCGATTCGATTCGATGTGTAAATCGGATCGCTGGCTCGGCAAACCCACCAACACGGGCCGAGCTGGGCCCGGCCTGTTCCGCGGAATGGTTTGGGCAGGACTGGTTCGGCGACGATCCGGGCCACTGTTTTTTGTGAACCCTGAATAATTTAAAAACATTAACAATAAAAAAAAACTTAATCCTTTTTTTTTTTTGAATTTTTTTATTCTTTTATTTTAAAAACTTAAGCACAAGTCAACTAGACTCGACCCAACACAAATTGCACGAGGCAACTACTATTCCACACCTCTAAAAATGTCAACCAGATCAAGTCAAATGGACTGAGTCGTCCATGCGACAAGTAACCTTCAAAGTCAGCGCGCCATTATC
>JBAMHZ010000103.1:2465386-2479041 GCA_037177395.1 Alpinia galanga | reverse complement strand
GTGGGAGATAGAACTCAATGATATAGAAGGATCTATATAGTCAACTCCACCCAGTGAGATAAGACTGAGTCATTATTGTTGATACGATTCTTAATTAAAATAAAAAAATTTTAAAATCATTCATAATCTCTCTGTCTCCAACAACACTATTTTCCCGTTCCCCCCCCATTCCATGAGTCACTAAAAGAAGTTAAACACGGGTGTGTTCACTGTTCTTCTCCGACATCTCACTGTATATCTTCATTATACATAATGTGGGTGTTTATAGCGTGTTACATAAAAATATATATATTTTTGTGTGTTCATATCGGATCTCTTCTTCTGCACCTCGCTAGTCCTTGTAAGTAGTTAGTCGTTCTGTCGACTTTTTATTATTATTATTATTTTTTGGTGTGTACATGCGAATGTGTGTGATCACGTTGAATCTTACATTTAAGTTTGCCAGGTGTTTATTTATTTATTTTGGTTTGTTTTTCTCTATAGAAAAGTCCGATTTTCTCGAGTGAGTAATTTGTAATTTGTAATTTGTATTTTTTTTTTAACACGAAAATGATTAATCTGAGCCAATTTATTACCGTGTGGGATCCGTACAGATAGGTCCAGCTGGATCGGTCGACTGACGTGTACCCGGATCGCCGTGTGGGCCCCACGCGTTGCCCCCCAATCATTGGCCTCTCTCTCTCTCTCTCTCTTCGTCATCCCACGTAATTAACCAACAGAGAAACATTTACTGCGACCCCCCTGATATTCAGAATTTATCACTAGATGGCTAAAGTTCGATGCCTCTGCATTTTGACCCTCCAAATTGAAGTAAGAAAAAATGTGATTTTTGAACGTCTAGGGGTGAAGTTGACAGTTTGAAAAAAGTCTCGGATCAAAGTGAAATTTTGTGTAGCAAATAAAATGCCCTATTCCTTTCGCATAGTAGATACACTTCCATCCGGATTCCAATAAGGTCTCCTTCCGGCGAGGCTGCGCCGCTACCGGTGGCGGCCAGTTCTCGAGTTGCCACCCCTCTCAGGCGAGGAAGAACGGCAGCGTAATCCCTGGCTTCCTGTCTGCTTTGTCTTCCAATAAAGTTCCCACCTCAGACCTTTTTTTCCCCCTGGATTTTCCGATTCCAATCGTTGGTTTCTCTTGTTCCGGGGGTTCTCGATTCGCGGTCAAAGGTCGGATTTTGAGGGATGTCGGACAAGTCGTGGTCCGGAGGAGGCGAGGCGGAAACGCGAACGGAGGTCATCTCGGCGGCGTGCGCGTGCTGCGGGCTGACGGAGGACTGCACGCCGGAGTACGTCGAGTCGGTCCGGGAGCGGTTCGGCGGGCAGTGGGTGTGCGGTCTCTGCGGCGAGGCTGTCGAGGACGAAATCGGCCGCGCCGGGAGGTGGATCTCCACCGAGGAGGCGCTCAGCCGCCACATGAGCTTCTCCGAGAGCTTCCGCACCGCTGGGCCGCCTGTCGACAACGCGGAGCCCATGATCGCCGCCATGCGGCAGCTCCTCCGCCGCAGCCTCGACTCGCCGAGGGCGACGCTGAGCAGCCCTCCCCGGGGTGTGGAGGAGGGCGGCGGCACCACCACCCGCCGGTCCCTTTCGCGGTCGAGGAGGTACCTCTCCACAGCGGCCCGGTGAAGCTCTGTCACCGCGAAGAAAAAATGAAGGTGAGCAGAGGTAAGCTCAAGAACGACTCGCCAGGACCCAAGCTTCAACCTTTGTACTAAAAAACAAATAGTGGTTCATATTCATAAATAAGACTAGCCATTGTTCATTTAACAACCATTTTGCTTCTTAATCTACTTTTGCAAGAAATAAATGAATCAATATTGAGCTCAAAACACAAAAACAAAACAAAAGAAAGAAATTTTGATCAGTTATGAGATGTTATGCTAGTTCTTTCTCTCCATAAGCAATGCTCAAAGTCATTGTCTTGTTCAGTCATGACTCATCCACACTAATAAGTTTCCCTGAGCTCTCTCCATCCTTACAAATGATTTCAGCACCAAACTATACGAATCATGAACTTTTACCTCCTTGGAGCCCTCGCAAATTGTTATTAGGGAGGATACAGCCAATTCTCGTACAAGACCAGCAGCCATTGTTTAGTAAGCACTTAGCTTCATAATTAACTAATGCATAATTTCCTCAGAAATGGTTGCAGCCCCTTGTTTTTCTGCGTTCATATCACGAACTGTCATGATGATCGATTTAGTTTTGAAGGAGCAATTAATCACAGTGGTCATATTTTCTGCTCATGTAGATTGCAACTGCTACAGTGTCTACTGTAAGCAGTCGAATCGATCGGTTGG
Source organism: Alpinia galanga (assembly GCA_037177395.1). Classification (NCBI taxonomy): domain Eukaryota; kingdom Viridiplantae; phylum Streptophyta; class Magnoliopsida; order Zingiberales; family Zingiberaceae; genus Alpinia; species Alpinia galanga. Next base: position 2,476,739 of record JBAMHZ010000103.1, on the reverse strand, counting down.
ATGTAGTTTAAAAACCACTGACAGTCAATTGCCATTGAATTAAGCTAGGCACTGTTGTTGTGACATATCGAAGGGTTGATTGCGTTCCAAAAAAGTTGTTTTTGTTTTCCATTCAATTCCAAATTGTCTGAACAGGTGTGGAGGTATGAGTTGGACTTGGAGATTAATTGGCAGCTTACAATTTATTTCTTCAATTATAGAGGACGACAAGGGAAAACCCTTCCATGTTTAGAGAATAGTATTGTGCACCGTTTGGTGGTTGAATGCTATTGATGATGGTTAGATTCTTAGTCAATAATCCAATTAGCCAGCTGTTGCCATCAATGCTTCCTACTATTATGTTGTCTTGTAGCCAAGCCTTGCCTACTTGAAATCTAGTGGCCTCACTCGAGTTTAGCCTTGCTAGAGCATGAGATGAAATCGCATACATCTTTATCTATCGGCGAATTGAATTTCATGTGGTCGTTTGCGTTGTAGCGATATACGATCGAATCTAATGCATCCATTTAAGACACTTTCACTTGAGCTAAGACATCCTTACAAGTCACACTAAACATCATTTGCACCCTTAATTGTGTCATGAGTTGTAGTTTGTGGATGATCATTGATTCAAAATCATTAAGGTAAATAACTATTGAAGTTTACCAAACAAGTCTTGCTTATCCTTTAAATAGTTTATAACATGTCTCGAGTTTCAAATTAACACACCGAATAATAATACAATTATTTTTTACACACACAACATGCATGTGCATCACAAGCGGCAAAAGATATATATATATGGCTTGACTCATTAATACAATGCGATGTGCATACGCATGAGTTGACTTTTTCGAGCTTCGTAAATTGACAATTTGCAGTCGTTCCAATGACTTATCAAATGGTTGATGATGCAGCAAAAACTGTTCAAGATCCAAGATTGGTTGAATCCAGACCTAACTTAGCCGAGACCCTTTTATGTCTCGGTGGGAGACCTTCTCTTATGTCTCGGTGGGAGACTCTCTTATGTCTCGGCAGAAAACCTTCTCTTATGTCTCGGCAGAAGACCCTCTTTTATATCCCGACAGGAGACGTCTTATTTAATCAGAGTGCTCCAGAAGAATATTCTATATGTATATAGTCCAATCTTCACGTCGTTTTATGACACAGGTCCGGACGATAAAAGCTATTATCTGCAAATATGGGCAAAGTATGACGTCCCTGCCATGGTATTGCCCCAGCATTTATGAAGAAATCCCCCCTACAAGAGGTGCATTAATGGCGATATGATATTCTCTACCCTCACCTGTCTCATACGGCTGTCAAAGCATGCCACCGCTAGGACATGCCTCCGTCAGAGTACTACTGTCAAGGTATCCTTATATAAAGGTATGCGAGGTCATCGGAAGAGTTGGGCTATTCTTTTTCTTCTTCTCTCTTACATTGTTACATTACTGTTCTTCCTGTATTCTGATTTAACCGTCGGAGTAGTCTCCGCCGGAGCACTTCCGGCATTCTCCCTTGCTTCCTCTAATCCATCGTAGGTGTCCGGAGAACCGAAGGGCCCCCCAACTCTTCTCGGACTCAACCTCCATACGTGTAATCAGCCCCGCTCTTCCCTTGGGTTATTCGGCCAGCATCAATTGACTATTCACGGATGAAGTTACATGGGAAATTAGAATGTTGAATTTTAATTATAGAAGATTGAAGTGCACAAATGGCGATCAGCATCCCTTGCACCTGTTTTGGTTTTGATTCTTCACTAGCAATGCTTTTCTTCTCTTGACGTTTTTCTTCTTGTTTTCTGTTGATCACCAGGCACAGAATAGAAGTCTCATTTTAACTTCTTCTGGTCGACTGTTACTTGTCAAAGGAACTCTACTCAGAGGGCTAAAAGTTCATCGATGGTTCTTAGGATTTTGGGTTTATGATTTTTCGATCAACAATAACTACAAATGAAATTTAATCTGAACTGAGATTATAAAACTTATTTAATTCGTATCGAGCTGAATTGAATTTAGATCGAAATATTATATATTTATTAACTTAAACATTAAATTATAATCACATAAATTCAGATATTATCCTATTAATAGTTATATAAATTAAATAAAAAGTCCAGAGTCACTAATTTACTAATCAGATTAATGAAAACTAATTGGGCAAACTGCATATGAAATCAATAAACGATTCAGAAAAACTAACAATAAAACAAATCCAAATTAAACAGTTCAATGACTTAAATAAAACGGTAAAGGTAAATAGGAATTCACTAAATTGTCTAGAGCGAGAAGGATTTAAAATCCCTTAATTTTAGTAACAGTTACATCTTTCCACATGAACATTATCAAGCATAAATCCCATACAAATGGTACTTACATGGCATCACTGCTGCAAAAACGAAGGAAAGAGGAGAGAGAAGAGACCTCTAAAATGTGCTCACTGATTTCTTCAAATGAGTTTATGGGAGCATATAATATTTGGAGAGAGAAGAGACCTCCAAACATGAACTGATAAAGATTGAGTGAGCAATCGAATTTACCTCGACCATGCTCTCAGTTTAACAGCAAATGACTTGGCCTCCAGTGGGATGCAATTAGTTGGTTAATTGGAGTGAGATTAGCTTCTCTTCGGATTAGTCACCTGAAAATGTAGTCAAAATGTGAAATTGGTCTCTTCATATCATGATTTTGTAGATTGAATTGTAAAGCATTTCTTGCTAAATGTCTCTGTAATCCTTCGGGTTTCAATCTGCTAATCTGTTAGGATTTATTTTCCCAAAGTTCTATGAGAACTAAGGGCCAAAGAAGGGAAGCTTGGTTCGACAGGAAGGGCGTTAGATCTGTTAGGATTTATTGTCTCAGAGTTATATGACAACTAATGTCCAAAGGGTTTAGATTGATAGTGCAGATGCCTCTTTACTTCAATGGACCGTCAAAGGAATTTGTGGGAGACTCAGATCTAATTTGGGCTCCTATTTTTGGTGGAAGGTAGCAACGAAACAGAGAGGATGTCAAAAAAGTTGATCTTGCATCAGGCCCTTTGCTTTCCCAGCACCATCCTCTCCCTTGAACTGGTGCACAATTGCATCCTTAAATCTCGAGGCGGCCTGTATCGCTGGTTTGCAGATGCTAGAGGTGACCCACCTCGCTGCTGAGCCTGCCATCCATGTCATTGTTAAGATCAACCAGAATTGTCCCTGCCCCAACAGGCACTTCAGCATGTAGAGGTAACAGATACTGGGGTCTGATGCCCGAGTGCCCTACACCACTCACCATCATTGCACCGCATCAAAAAGAGAGAAGCAGAAGGGGTGGCAGTGGTGACATGAGTGGGAAAGAAAGGGAGGAGGTGAGATGATGACTGCCTTCAAAGCAGCATGAGCATTTTTGATCCAGAATCAGATGTCAATAATGCAAAGAAGATGAAGATGCGTGGATAATTTAGTCCTTTCTCTTCCCCCCCACTTTTTCCCCTCTTTCTCATCCCATTACCAAACAGACAAATATTGTTCCTTCCTTTCCTACCTCCTCTTCCTCCCCTAAACTTCTCCAAAGAAAAAGGAGCACAAATACCAACACTTTTCTCTCCAAACAAATCCGTCTCTTCATGTCAAAATGTTTACTCTTTTATTACAGGTCCTAACTCATAATAAAATAACTCAATTTTACTCTTTAGTCTGGATGTTAAAATTTGAGTCAGTTATTCTTTCTTCCGTTTTATTCTTACCACTACACTTCAACGGAATATCTCCATTGATTGTGAAATTCACAAAAAATATGATTAATTCTTCTCCTCTCTCCTCTCTCCATGATCTCTCTCTCATCTGTAAATTTGATCATTTGACGTCAAATATCACTTCTATACTCCTTTAAAATGTAAATACCAAAATTCTATTCTTATTTTCTCCTTATATTTGTCGCTTCTTTACACACTTTTAGGTATAAGTCTGTAAAACTATAGTTTATCACTGTTGTTGGAATTCATTAAGAAGGTTTTTTTCAAAACGTTTACAAACTTCTGATCAGTATTTCAAGTTTTAGGATTTATAATCTGCCCACATTTTCTTCAAACATGCTTGTTTAATACCTTTCAAAATTAATTTCTCTATTCATGCCTAGGGTGTGTCTTTTTATCTAAATTGTCATCTAATTTTTTTTTTGACTAAATGAGACTTTTTTCCTTTATACAACTGTTTTTCATACTCTGTGCCTAGGGTTAGTGTTGAATTCAACAATGTAGACCCACATTACTAGTTTAGTAATGAGATATTAAGTTGGAGTCCAATATAAGGCTGCACTATTCTTTTTTTGTATCAAATAATATTGCAATTCGTGCAAAATAAACAAAAAAAAAAGTGTTATATGAAGCATATGTTGAGTTTCCTTTCACTTACTTTCTGCTGGATCAGTGTGGAAATAGAAGCTAGCAGCGACAATGAAGTAGCAGAGTATCAACATTAAGCCTTTGAAATAGTTTGCCGTGCCCTCCTGAAAACAAAACAACCGTTATCTAATGTAAAATTGGTATTGAACTCACAGCAAGGTCAGAAAATATTACCAACTACAAAGTCTCAACACAAAGTGCAAGAAGATGCATATGTTAACTACTGAAACTATGTCAGTGAAAGACATTTCATCATTGCAAGGGCAGTCCGGTGAATGAAGTTCCCATCAATGCGGGGTTTGGGAGAAGGATTGGCCTATATTAGGTCTATTATAAAATTATTGTTAAACTCTTCCTACTTGGAAATTACTTCAGAATCTTAACACAGTGCAAGAAGATGCATATATTGGCAGTGAAAGATATTTAATCACTGCCAGGATTGTATATAAATATATAAGAAAAGTTGGAGCCGCATCTAACCAAAAATATGCTTGATTTGGGAACCAACCTGTAGCATAAATGCCACAACCAACACTGTTATAAAGAGCGTTGCTGTCTCAAATAACTGAAAATTTAGGTCCATCCGTGTCCCCATAAGCCAACCAACAACCACAGTGAAAGGAATCTGCAATTGCCATCACGAACAAGATGGTAATCCACATCAGTAATATCATATAAAAGGAGGAAACATGAATGTCTAATTGGAAACCACAAGCATGGAGTGTAAAGGTCCAGAAGTGCTTGAATTAGCAATCTGTTACTGGTGTGAAACTATAAAAATGTTTTACTTTTGAATCTGAGCAAGAGAAGTTTAGAGAGTTTTAAGGCCATAGTGCAAAAGTTATAGCACATTAGAGTTGAAACTTTTCCATACTTCTCAAATATTACTGCAAAGCCTGCAGCTACAACTTTTAACAGATAATTTGTGCTATTCCAATTGGAATCAACTGATAGAAACATGAGATTGATTTATTGAAGTGCATAGCTTAAGTGATTTTTTGGATGAATGCTGCTTTAGCAAGATTTTCAGGAGAATATTGACATGCTAAAAAGGAAAAAACAATGAAACTTTACCTCTTTCTTCTCTCATCAAATTGAACCATCATAAAAATCACATTTTTAGATCCATGGAATCCCTTAATTGTTTCTCCAAATCCCTATATCTATTCCTGAATTTCGTTGCTCTCAGTGGATGTTGCAATAAAATTCCTAATAATTACATATGACTCTATATACGGGTAATTGGCTAACATATGCCCTTGTAGTAATATAACTAAAGGAATAACTACAAATAGATAGGCTGTCAAAGCATTACCACAAACATGGATATTTGAGTTGATGATCCAATGGCAACCCCCAAAGAAATATCCTACAAGAGAAAAGAAAAGAGTAAGCTGATTGCATGTGGTGCAAGGAAATCAGCATTAATCAATGTTCTCCAGATTTACAAGCTTATCCTTCATGGCAAACATAATTGCACTGGCGTGTTCAGCAGCATTTCCAACAATAGGAAGCAAAATGACACTGATAAAGGCCAGTGGAAGGTTCAATGCATCTGAAGCTCCCTAAAATAATAGCAGATAGGAAGATAATAAAGTTACTAGAATTTTTGCCATACGAAATTTGGAAAAATGTACAAATTTAAAATGCAGAATAATTAACAAACAGTAGTTTTCTCCAAATAGTATAGATTCGAACTCTACAACTTGCAGAAACACATTAAACTAGGGATTGACGCAGCACAGCAAGGCAAACCAGTAATCCTTACATGATAGCTATTCAGGTCAAGCTCTTTAGTTTACCCTCATCAATACCTCCAGTGTGTCAATACAAGTCCATCAAGACTAGGATTCGTTTTTACTACAGATTGGCAGAAGAAGGAATCGACACTGGTTACATGATAGAATCAAGATTTTTTGTTTTGCCCTCATATTAAATTAGGATTCACTTGTTACTAGGGATTTGCACAAAAATGTAAATCAGTAACAGTTACACGACAGAATCAAGCTTTTTTATTTTGCTCTCATCATCGGTTCCTTCAGTGTCCTTCAGTGCGCCAGTACTAAAATTAGTCAAAACATGAGGATCTCAGTGAAACATCAATATATACTAAATCTCACTCTGACTTGTCACCCAAATCCAACACCGGAACTAGATCTTAGACCTTAACCAAATCCCTTGCTGTTGGCATTTCAAATAGTAAAGAATGAGAATTTCATCATCTCATATGATTAAAATGGCCACCAACACATGGCAGTTAATTTGTTGCAAGACACAACAGCATGTGTAGCATTTGTATGGGAAATTTTCACATTTGGATAATCTACAAGGTGAAACATTCACACAGGAAGTTATCAATAACCAACCACAGAAGTGTGGCTGAGAGCTACACAAACAATCAAGGAATGCTTGACCTTATGCATTGTACTTTGTGCAGTTACACATGTAACACAAAATATTACAGAAAACACAGCCTGAAACAAAATACTTTCAGAGGAAAAAAAACTATTTAATATAATGAATTAAGAGATCAGAATACCTCTATGGCATCAACAAGGTACTCAGAGAGAATGGAGATCCAAAGTGTCAAAACTGCAAGCCATGATATTGATTCCCATTGGCTCAACTCTGGAGGTTCATCTTCATCAGAATCCTCACTATGCTCCTCTTCCTAGAAGATATAACACTACTTCATAATTAAAATAACATAAAGTACGTGAGTCAAGTAAAAAAGAATCAAGCAAACAAGAAGACATATGCCATTAGATGGTAACATAAAGTCTCATTTGACCCTTTGCTTTAAAAAAACACAGAAAGAGATCAAAGAAGCAATTACAATTTTCAGTTACAAAATGATAAGGAACAAAAAGGGGGCATGAAAATGAATTTAATGTCAAAGCTACTCAAAGATACCTAACTCAATGGTATTAGCTCAAGGAAGAACAAGAACAGAAAGCATAGAGAGAGAAATCCTAATGGAGATTTGTGGTAAATCAGGACAGGAAAGCATACAAGAGTCGAATCTATTTATTAAAGATAGTATGGATACAAAACTTCACTTCTGATAGTCAGCTTACTACAGGGAAAAAGTAGCTTGGGAAAAGAAGTAGGAGGAAATGGAGTGGAAAAGATTTCCTTTGTGATTCCTTGAGCGAGAAAAAAAATAATTTCTTAAAATTCATAGCTTAAAAACATCAAAAATGTTTGAAAATAAATATCTACAAAAAATTTGGATCCACAATGAAGCAGATATACAATTTAGGTGGAAACAAAATAGGTGAAACCAAGATAACATTTCCCCAGTTACTTTCTTCCATCCTGTCATTTCCAATGAAGGAAACAATAGGAAATATTGCTTGAGGAAACTTTTCCACAGGCATTTTTCCTTCTGCGGAAGGAAATTTGATCCTTGGTCTCAAATCTTCAAATGAGGGATCTTAAATTGTGCTTAAATACCAAGAAGCCCCCCAGTAAAGAGGTCCCCACCAAGGACCTTGGCATTTTCAGATGGATTGAGCTCCCTCTTGTACTTTAAGACTACTAATGACTGTTTCTTTGTCAAATAGCATTTGTTCCTACACATCAGTCAGGAGAAGCATATGACACATATGGATGCAGAATTCATAGGCTTACTATTGGTGTAAGATCAATTATTAATTATCCTACACATCAAACAGGGGTTAAATACGACAAACAAAATAATAAGTTAGCTCTGTGGTCATATAAGTTGCCTAGTAACTCACATCTGCAAGTGGGTGGTAACTGTTTTGCTGACTCCTGAGTTGGAAAAAAAGGTAACTAGCATATGCCACGAGCATAATGCCACTGCTAAACCTTGAAAGGGCAAGCTCTGACTTTCCATAGTGCACCTCTGACCTTGTAAAGTGGAGTACAGCGGGAAATGTTAAACCCATAACAGCCATCAACAGCAACCCCGAATTCACAACAGCAGCAGCCTATGTAGATTTGGTATACATGTGTCAGCTATCAAACTGCAACCATCCTAAATTTTGCAAAATGAAACATTCTTAACCAAACGAATACCTTATTGAAGATTTGATCTTTTTTGTTGTGAACAACCCCACCGGCTAAAAAGGCACAACCAAGAACTAGTAGCATATTCGATAAGATAGAGCCTAATAGTGATTGTTGTACAACACGGATCATTCCACTTTTTAATGCATATATTGCTATTATCATTTCAGTTGCATTACCAAAGGTTGCATTTAGCAATCCTCCAACTGCAATTTCAAAGCAAAAAAAAACAGTTAACATGGTACGTCCATCTCGCCCAAAAAGAAATTTGTAGATAAACTGGAACATATTTGATGGCAGGATAACATATTATTAGATCTATCTCACCTGTATGGCCAGTGTAAGCAGCAAGTTGCCTGAAAAATAAATATTCTCAGAAAAAATTGCAGATAGGAAACAATATTATAAATACAGCATAACTTACTCTGTTGCATATCCTAGACGTTCAGCCAAAGGAATAATACCTATCAAACTGAAGAAGAAAACTAATCCCTGAAACGAGCAGAAAAGAGTATAATCAGACATGACATCATTTAGTTCTAATGGTAATTCTATAGACTAAGAAACTTGTTAGTTTAAAATAAGCTTGTCAAGAATTGTATAGAGCAGAAACAAAAAGTCGTAAAGTTAACAGAAATTTCAGGTACAAACCATGTTTTAACTTTGACTTACATGATTTTTCGTAAAAAAGTGGAGAATGATTGACAGAGGTCCAAATGGTAGTAGAATATTAATTTTTGCACTGAAAATAACAACTTTAATGCTCTTTGAAAGTCCTTTGAGTATTTCCCAGAAGATCCTCGAATAGGCAACATTCAAAAGAGACCTACTATGAAGTGACTCAGATGAGACAATCTTTGTGGACGGTAATGATGAACTAACAATTGTCTCCACCTCCAATGCAAAATCTTCCCTTTCATCCACGGGCCTCATCTGTATTATCAAGTCAAATTCAATAATATTTCGGCAACTCAAGGAATACAATTCACTAAGAAAGATTTTACATGTAAAAAGAAAATATGTGCAAATGTTTTCTTTGGAAATGAAAGTCGTCCAGGTAGTCCTGAAAAGAAAGCAGTCCAATAGTGGGACCAGACACTGCAATGTCACATTATCTCAGCCGGACGGGATCTTCTGGGCCCAGCTATGTCTACTTGCTAGTCCTTGAAAGATTTGAGAAATCGTCATCTTGTATTGGGATTTGCAGATCTTGTTGACCTAAGCAAGATAGGATTAGCCGACTTTGTATAACATAGGCACTAAGTGTGTACTTCTATCATACTAGGACTAGGATCTAGTGGATGTATGTCCAATTATGATATGACTGATGGGAATAAATCATTGCCTATACACTGAAACAGTCCCGAAATCAAAACTTGGGTCGAGACACCTAGCCCGTGGTATCAAATCAAAATGTGAAATGAATCAGAGTTCGGGAAATGATGAAGGAGTTATCCAGCAAACAACCACTCGACGGTGCAAAATGCTCAAAAAAAAGAAAAGAGAAAAAAATAATAATATAATGGTAACATAATTGTCCACATTATTTGACAACAAACACAGGTCGTGACTAGCTAGGCAAAAACAGAGAACCTTTGTAAATAGGAAGCCTCATCCTCACAGTTAAGGCTTGATTTCCCTGAGGCTCTTGCTTAAGCTCGGAATCTGCAATTGGCATGACCTCGGATTGCCATAATTAGTAAGGTGTAAAAATTGACCTTATCTGCAACCAATCTCTAACTGAGGCCCAAGATACTGAGTTAAGATCTACATTCTTAGTGTCAACGTAGTCTAATATCCTGCACCAGGCTTCGGCCAATCAAATAATATTTGCAAAACTCAAAGATCGCACCGCTGTACATAAATATCAAATATGATCCTAAATACTAAGGAATCCTTGTCCAGAAGTGATCAATTCAAGTCCAACAGAGATCTACAACTTCGTGGAGACAGAGATCGGAAATAGAATGAGCCAAGTTACCATTTTTTCACTCCTTGCCTCGCGAAGAACAAAAGGGATTGAAGATAAGGTTCAGCAATCGAGGCGAGAAGCAAATCGAAAAACTAAGACGAAATTTGATCTCCTTCTTCTCCTCCTCTGCTGATCATCTAGAAATTTTCCCTTTTGTATCTCCGAAGATTTTTTGGAACGTCGCCTTCCTTTTAGGGATCCGATTGAACTCCATGAAGGACGGCAGAGACCGACGCCACAATAAGTTGAAGCTTCTAGGAAGCTTCGCGGTGAGCCCTGTATCGTCTGGACTCGGCCCCGTGTCGGTCCATGTCAGATCAGCTGCCGTTGACTCGCTAGGCTCGATGTGTTTCGAGCAAGTCCCGCTGTAGCCGACGGCGTCGATTAACTACGTCGATCGTTCATTCGCTGAGAATAGTGTTTGGTACAAAAAAAATACAGCGGATTGAAATTGTTGTTCCCGTAGCGTTAGCGTACGGCGCAATCTATTTATGGCAATTGGCGCGTTGAAACAGGAACGTGTAGGCAAATATTCAAATCGGCCCTATCAATTATAGGAAATACTCGAGCACAATTTTCATACTATGGGCTATATTTTAACTAAATTTGTTAGTTAGATCGACTTAAACCACTGGCTAAATTATAAATTTATTATTTTTTATCCATAAATTATGTATTTAAGCAATAATAACAATTTAATCCTAAGAAATGAAGGTTAAATTATGGAGGGCCATAACAATAATTTGGTTAAATATTTTTAGTTTGGATGTTGGATACAATTTGGTGCCACCAAATCTGCATAAATATTCAACCATAATATATATATTCAACCATAATATACAACTAATGACTGACGACCGGTGATCAACGATAACTAGTGGTGATCATCGACCGGCAGCTGCTGGCTACCTCAGGTGACGGTCGGCGGGCGGCGACAAGTGATCGGTGGCGATTAGCAGCCTGCAGCAAGCAGTGATCCAC
>JBAMHZ010000103.1:2436561-2451769 GCA_037177395.1 Alpinia galanga | reverse complement strand
TCAGGTGGACCATTTCCTTAGACAAAGCCAAACTTAAGAAATTATACACTTAGCTTACTTAGATTCAAACCTTGGTCAAACCTCATCCTTATCCCACTTTTAATGGAGTTTATCTTGACCATCTTCGAAGTGGACAGATTCAACATCAGTTGACTGATGTTTCTACCAGTTGACTGATTTTGGTCCAGTCGACTGGTTAACAGTCTCAGTTGACTGATAATGGTTCAGTCGACTGATTCCACATGCTAGTCGACTGATAGCTTGTTTGTGACCTGCAAGATCTCAAAGGCATAAAATTTTCTCTATCTTTCAACTCCCTTTATCATATTATTTTGTCAAACACATGAGATTCTAGTAGTGAATCTTCAATATGAATACTAAAATCTTTATTTTTCACTATGCTTGCATTCTGGAGGCCCCAACATCTTAAACACTAGACATACAAAAAAATAGTATATAAGAGAGATGAATTAAATGTAATGTGAACAATTCACACTAATAAAAACTCTCACTATTTTGTTTAAATTAAAGAGCTCTTACTTTGAATTCAAAAGATAGTAGATTTTCTCTTAGTGAATTGATATCCACTATGGTTAAGAACAATTTTGGAGAGAGTTCAATAGGTCATTCTTAGTTCTAATGGTAGGTATCAATGATACCAATTATATATCATATATATAACTATCATATTATGCTATCAACTATTTATATTTGCATAAATATCAGGTTGTTAACTCATTAACACATATACATCATATGTATATTACCTAATTTCACCTCTATTCACATTAACCTTAGGGAGTGTCCAACAAATTATTATTTCAAGTTAATGTTGACCCATTAATCATGAGATAATATCTCAATAGTTCGAACATGTCAAATTTCAAGTCGGGCTTAGAGAAAGTCCAACAACCCAAACAAGAAATTGAATTCTAGTTCCTACCATATTAATGGAAGGTGTTAGCTTTAATATTTACACAAAGGATTTAGGTCATATACTAGGTCTCATCTATCATTCATAATGTAAGCCTAAGTGCATAGTAAATAAATTACATGGAAAACTTACACGTACACTTATTAAAAGTACAATCTAATTAGGAAAAATCCAAGGTCGCATTAGAAAATAATTTTTAAATGTGCACGTAGGCCGAGCACTAGACTCACATTCCACTATTTGGAATTGGGCACATGAAACGCGTAGCCTATTCCAACGCATAGATCGCCTATGCTCTAGCTTGCAACGATGTGGCCAACACCTTTGGTGCTTCTAGGCGCATCCTTGGTTATTTTCCTTTTGCATGAAAACTTGTAACAATATACATGTATAATCATGACTATCTCATAGCAAAAACCATTATACATGCATTCATAAACCTAAATCATATGATCTATGCCAAAACATAAGGTGGCTCTGATACCACTTGTTGGAGATTCAGGACACATGCACAATGGAATACAATAAAATTTATGTTTGAATCCCAAAATCCCCAGAGCCTGGATCACATGTGTTTGATATAATCATATAAAACAAGAGGTTTAATAGGAAGTTTTCATACCTTCATGATTCAACGAATCAGTAGAAACCAAAAGCATGACTCACAAGCCTTGCCTTTATTAGTATCCACGTTGGGATCTCTTTGAGACAACGTCGCATGCCATAAGTTTTTGTCATCGGTTGATGCTAGACAATTAGTGAAAATGAGACAAAGAAAGAAGGAAGAATATGACGACTCTAAGATCTTCACAAGATCTAAAAACCTTTTTTTAGGTGATCAACAAAAGATTTATTTATATCTCTCTTGTTTAGGGCATTATAGGAGTAATAACTTACCATAACTATCATATAATTTTTGGTAAGAAAACACATGCAAAACCCTATCTCGGCCAAAACCTGAAACGACGCCCCCAAAGCATGGTCGTGCTACGTAACATGACTTGTTCACGTTGCATTCCATAGTCATAGTGTGCTCCATGGCCTAGCCATGGTGTACTCTGCCATGACTTGTCGCTTGGCTATGTTGGCAAGGCACGATTGTGTTGGTAGAGTAGAGTCTTGCACATTCATGCCATGCTTCAACATGAATATGTTGGGCTTTATTTCATCCATTTTGGCTCAGTTGAGTGTGGCATAACCATGTCATACTTCGGCACAGTTGTGGGGGTTCTACCATCCTCATTTATGCTCCAAAGTGTAGCATAGTCATGCTAGAGTCTAACACAGTCGTGGTAGTGTCTGATGCTTCCGTTTCATGCCCTTTTAGTCTATCTGGTACAATCAGACATAACATCTCTCTTTGAGAATCTCATTCTCAAATTTATTTTATGTCTCTTAAGAAACTATATTGTGTGTGACTCAATAGGTTCCCGATTATGTTGGTCATTCATAATTAACCATTAATTATGAATAAATCACGAGTGACACCTAGCAATACATTATGATCCCTAATTGATTAAAAAATTCAAAATTAATTTTAGAATATTTCTGAATCCTTCAACAACTACAGTTATTAATGTCTTTGTTCCTTTCACTCATCCTATATCCACTCGGTTTATGATATGATCTCAGCATCACCCCCACTAGGCTGACTATATCACACCTTGTCCATGTTTTGTTTTTTATTGTGTAGATTCAAATTACTCAAACACATGTCCAAGTAGACCATATTCTTAACATGTTTATTTTGGCCAAAGACTTCTGAGTAACAATCCTAACAAGAGGTCATAGGGTATACATTTCCTTTAACAGGAGTAGTGAATCCTCTGTGGACTATTCAAACACCTTCGGACACTTCAGCTTATACCCAATCATCCCATAACTATACTTCCTTAAAGATGTTTGCTAAGATGTCAAAGTATAAGCTTCCATGTTCAAAATGATTTAAATATTTCAAGTCTAAAGAAACTTGCACCCGAGTTGCAATGAGATCTCATGACAGATCACTCCAATAAACTAGTTACCTTTACCTAGTATCCACGTGTTAACTCTTAATATCCATATCCTTATGCTTCCATTTAGTGAGTACTGAATGTTTAGATAAACTAAAAAGTATAACATATACTAATCTCACAGAATTGATGATGTCTAGTCTCATTAATTCATTGACTAGAAAAGATTTTAATACATACATAATTACACATAATTAGATACTGACTAATTGTGATCTAATCATGATTTCTCTCATGCTATGCATTATATTATGGAATTCAGTAAATAAATTTAAGATCAAATTATATACATAGTAAATGTATATCCAAATAATGAATTTATTAATTAAACATCTAAGACAACCTCAAAAGCGATTGTCTTAAGACATCTCTCAAATACAACAGATATGTTCCACAATTTCTTATAGTGCAACAAGTTCATGATCCACAATACCTTGTGGTACCTATTCAAGTTTCATCAAAGTCTCAGTGCTAATTTATGTATCTCGAATTTCTTCAAGATCTACTTTTCTCCCACTAGTTCCTCTAGAAATAAATTTTCTTTCTAGAAAAACATATTTTTGGTAACAAACACTTTTGTCTTGTGTAGGATTGTAAAAGTAATATCCCTTTATTTCTTTAAAATATCCTGCAAAATAGTAATTATCTAATTTGGGTCCTAGTTTCTTTGAGATGCGACATCTAACATAAGCCTCACAACCTCAAATCTTTATAAAAGACATTTTGGGACTCTTCCCAATCCATATCTCATATGGTATCTTTGTAATTGTCTTTAATGGAACATAGTTAATTATGAAAGTAGCAGCCTCTAGAGCATGTTCCCAGAAAGAAAATGAAGATCTACATGACTCATCATTGATTGTACCATATCTAATAAAATATGATTCTTCTATTCTGATTCATCATTCCATTGAGGCATTCCAAGTGGAGTGAGTTGGGATATAATTCCAAACTAAACTAGATGATCACAAAATTCTTGGCTTAGGTATTTACCACCTTGATTTGATCGAAGTATCTTAATACTTTTTCCAAGTTGATTTTGTACTTCATCCTTGAATTCTTTGAACTTTTCAAAGGATTTTGACTTGTGTTTCATCAAATACAAAGTCATATCTACTAAAATCATCAGTAAAAGTAATAAAATATTGGTAGCTACCTGTAGCTATTATATTGATAGGGTCACATACATCACTATGTATAAGTCCTAACAATTCATTATCTAGTTCGCTCTATCCACTAAAAAAGGTCTTAGTCATCTTGCCTAATAGACAAGATTCGTATATCTTATATGATTCAAAATTAAATGAGTCCAAAAGTCCATCCCTATAGAGTTTAGATATACATTTCTCATTGCTCTAGCCAACTGTTCAAGGGGCATAGCTTCCCCGTGGATTTACCTCCCTCGTAATGGCTATGGGATCGGTTGACAGGGGCACTGAGGGCGAATGCATTGCCTTTTTGCTCCAAGTTATGATGTATGCTTGAATATTTGTTTCAAATATATTATCCACTTAGAAAGGGAAAAAAATAGTTTAGCGACAAGCAACTATACCATTCATGGCTACATCATAAATCCCTTTTGCATTAATATAATACTTTATGTTTTGATACTTTTAGTACTTATTAGTGTATAAACCTTCTGTCATCCACTTACACAAAATTAAGAAACTCAAATCTCTTCTGTCATCCTCAGATTCCTAATTTCCCTCCTTTTCGAATGAATTAAATTTATTTAATACTATAACCTTGACAATTATATTATAATAAAAATAAAAAAATAATGAAAAAGACATAAATTTTTAATTTAAAAAAAAAAACAAGAGAAAGAGAATAAAAGAAAGAAAGAAAGAAAAAAAAGTTGTCCACAATCTCTTTTTTCTTTCCTCCTGAGTAAACGGAGCATATATAATGATTTAACACATAATTACATACTATTAATTATTGTCTCTCCCTCTAATCATCTAATTAATCCCTTCTAAATCGAGATTCCCCACTTGGCCGGTGAGATGTCTTTGTCGTAATTAATCCACCCATTAAGTAAATCCAAATAGTCGACGTGTCGCACCCTGGTTTGCCAACTCATCAGATCGCGAATCACATTCCTTCGTTTGGACCAAAATTCGCCAAATCTAATCTCGTTTTGGTCGAGTGTCATGATTCGTGCCGAGGAAAGCGAACGGTGGGCCAAGCGCCACGATTCGTGTTAGGGCAGATGCGGGTGTAAGTGGGGGAAGCGGACCAATGGCAGATCGACAGCGTTCCGAAATCCCCAAACATTTTCTTCCCTCTCCTTCCGTGCGGTCGAACGTCTACTGGTTCTGTGCGTGTACGACACCAACGTACGAGTTAGATTTTTTTTTTTTAACTTTTGCACCGGAAATGAATCGAAATCGAAATTTCGTACCAGGCGGAGACGCCACCCGTGCGAACCGGCGATAAAAGAAGGCAAGCGAACCCTAGAATTGGACTAGGAGTAGAAGGACAGGAAGCGACTGGACTGGAGGGGGAGGAGGATGCGAGAGATCGAGATGCTGTGTTCTGGTTCATGCGACCTTCATTTATTTGTTTTGCTTGTTTTCTGTGCTTTTTTTGTGAGATTTTTATAAGATTTGGGATTGTTCTTTTGGTTTTGGGTTTGAGAGGTTTATTTGGGTTGACAGAAGAGAGTGAGCACGCAGCGGGGGAGGGCATCATCAACCTCGGTGCCGTCGCTGTTGCGTGCTCACTGCTCTGTCTGTCATCCCGAAGATCTCTGCGACGCTTGCCCACCTACCCGGATCTACATGGGATGAAATGACGAAGGGTGTGGGTAGATCGATCCACATACCTTCGAGCAGTTGTTTATCTTTTTGATATTCTATTTTACCTTTTTTCTGATCGTGCTTCCTCTCGAGCTCTGGTGGCGAGAACTGTCTTATTTCTCACCTTATTTTATGTCGGGCATCTCGTCTGATTCATCCTGAGAAGTCTTGTCGGACTGGGTTCCCGAGGTGCTTTGAGCAGTGATTATAGGGTGTACTTGTTTCTAAATGTGGACTCTTCTATTTTTGCCTGTTTCATACCGGTTTGGATGAGATTGGAAACGAGAAACCAAGAAAAATCGAAGAAAAAAACCAATATTTGGTGAACTTGGACGTCCAAGCGTGACTTTTGAGGGGAGCAATGTGCATCGGGGAACTGAATCGAACAAGCTACCCGTCACATCGAGTTTCTGCCAGTTGAACGAGTTTAACGGACAACACTCTTTTTTTTTCTTCTCTTTAGATCAAAATAACCTCATCAAAATCCCCTCTTTACTCGACCCAAAACCCCCCTTTCTTTACAAATTCTAAAACGAATTACTTTGTTATTTGTTTGTTTTGTTTTATTCTATTTCTCTGTGCAGATAGATGGAATACTGCTCTCTGGCCTCCCCCACGTTACTGTACTATACGCGTCCCAAGTTGGTATAATCCATCATTGTCTTTGATTTTTTTTTTTTTGGTTCTATGATTCAAAAGTACCCTCTTGTTTGTTCCTCATTAGTTCTGTCTTTTGATCCACATACGTAAGAGAAATCCATCGCGACTTACGTTTCCAGTTGTTTGTTGGAACTATATATATTTATTCACTCGGTTGTCCATTGGCTGGATGGTTGGATGTGTGTGGCTACGAGGAAGAAGATCCATGAGACCTTGGGGAGGAGGGCATTGTTTCTGTGGTGGACGTTCAAGCTAGATCAATTATTAATGAAACATCTCGATCGGGGAACAAATTTTGTCATCTGAGGTAAGAATAAAACTGCTTGTGACTCCTTTTCTGGTCATACTTTCTAATCAAAATTTTCTTGCTATAAGATTAACAAGTTCTTTTCTAGGGATAATAAATCTCGGTTCAAACTTTGTTTCTTTGGGGAGGCATAAAAAATCGAAGAGCATCCTATATCTTTACTGATGTTATTCCTGGCATATTGGTTACTTTAATCTTCTTGAAGTATGTAGAATACAGAAAACTTTTCGCTTTAATCTAATTTGCTGTAGATTTTTGCATCATATCAAACAGACACGACTGCAATTTTACCATCATGAAATTAAATTAAACTTGGCCAGAAGCAAGAAAAGGTAGTACATGTGCAGAAATGATCAAGTTAAGTAGTTTTTGGTTACGGTTATGTGTGTAAAATCTTAACATCTTTTACTTGGTAAAGAATATATGGTGATTGTATGCTGGAAAGGTCTAACGTAGACGACAAAAAAATTTGGGCTTCCCCAACCAAATGCAGCATGCTTGAATCTAGACGACTGTGCAAGTTTAGGTGCATCATTAGGTCTTAAGCTACATCTGGTTAAAGCTAAACGGATTTCACAGAAAAGGTCTAGCTAGAATATTATTTTACGTAATGGAGAGAAGAAAAATCATAGTTATTATGATTATATAAATATAATTTCTATCGATAATCAAACCACTTTCACGGTCATTAATTTTCTCAAAGACCATATGGACCACTTCTTCACTAAACGCATGGAAGTATGAGTGTGATTCTAATACTCTACTCTTTTACCGACCTTTTTCTAACATCTCTTGATTATATTACAAAAATTGCTTCATTTTTTTTTATATAAATTTTACTTGCCCTTTTGTTTTTCTAATTTAAGATTATTTTTTTTAAGTTTACCCTCAATGATTGACATTTTTTCACGGATCAATATGTTGTTTGTTGGAAAATTTATTGAACTGGCCTTCCCATGGCTTATCACGATGCATGCGGTTTGAGTTCCATAAGACCTCGTTGGGGTGGATTATCGTTCTTTGGTCAATGCTGAGACTACATTAATTGAAGAAGGCTAAGGAAAATCTCTTTTCATATTCTCCAGCACTGTAAGTTCTTTAATTGTTTGCTCATCTTTCTAGTAAAAAACAATCTTGCTAAGTATACTTAATATAGACTTCCTTTCTTTCTGAAGTTATTATCCGTTTGATTGGTTGAGTGGAAATTTTTAGCTTCTTTAATCTAATCTGAAGAACAAAAAAGTTAAGTCTATCATTGATGATGCTTTTCGCCCAAAAGTTAACCAATTAATTTTATAGCCCTTTAATTCTGATCCTTCTAATTTGATTTTAAATTTTGATCGAATGATTTATACAGTTGAATATATCAGCCTTGAAAAAAATCAAGAAAAAGAAGACTGAGAGGCTGAAGATACAAATCACCGTTGCCTTCTTCTCGTTAAGACGAATATATTGTCTTGGACATCTACGAAACTTATATAAAGTGGGAATTATACAAGTATGCATTCTTCGTGTCTACTTTGGTTTTGAGCCATGTTGTTGCATCATTAATTAGGTTTATATATGGTTTAAGATAAACAAATTCCTCAGATATATTCTTAAACACCGTCTTACATGAAACAATGAATGAGAAATAAGAAAGCTACTGTAATCAAGTCCATAAAATACGGTCTCTCTGTATTTTACCTATTTCACTATCAACATATTCATACATGTTGTTAGGACCACAACCCTAAAATAAGATGTTACTTGGTTTTATAAATGCCAGTTGGTTTTTATGGTTTAGCAATAATTGCCGGTTGGATTAATCAATTTTTTGGCCAGTTTTGTTGGAAATGCACAATCATGAAGTTTTTTTTTCATATGTACCCTAACATTTTTTGAGATGCACAAGCTATATATTTCATGAATAAAAATATATGCATTTGACTGAGGGGAAGCTACACTATTTGGCAAGGGACTGTGAGGTCATAATTTTGTCCATCTTTTGCTAGGTATGTCAAACTCAGATACACTAATGAGTGCCATTTGAGACAATTAATGTTCAGATGTTGAACCATCAAGTTGAATAGGTTATATCTGTAGAATAGTGAGAATTAATATTAAATTTGCACTGTAGGTGTTCATTAAGCAGCAGTAGATTTTAAGGTTATAGATATTGACAACGTGTAGAGCTTTGCTATAGGGTTCGTCGATTCGTTGAGTCGTCATACTTTAACTCCATCAACTCACATTTCACTTCTACATGAATATTTTAGGATCAACAACATTGATATATGTTGCCTAGCTATGAATATACATGTGCTACACAAAGATCATGCAATTGATTATGTGAACATAATAAAGATCATTGATAACGGTATGAAGGTATGCTAATCAACATCATCATTTCTGAACAAATCCAAAATATATTACCATCTAACAAATGTGCCTTTGAATCCAACTCCAAGTTTATGACAATTCTCCAAGGTTAAAGTTTATCATAGTTTCACTCTCGATCATATAATTAAGTCCATCATCCAAATTTAGTCATCTTAATCTTCCAAATCCATAGTTTTCTAAATATTAAAATTTCATAGTTAGACATAATCATGAGAATATATTTCCTAATATTCTCTTCCCTATATTCCTAACTCAATGGACAAAAAGGAACCTACCTTCTATGCTATACTATGATCACCTAGATTATTGCTAAGTAGACCACTAAAGGTATAAGAATAAGTCTTTGTTGCTGTTGCAAAATGTCCTAGCTTTCTTGGGGTTGTTGAAGAACAAGAACAAGAAACTATGTTTTAACCTCTATACATAGAAAAATTAATGAGAGTCCATCAAGCAGTAACACAGTAGATTTTGTTGGATGCGAGTTGATTCATATACCTTACAGAGGTGTCAACGTAGTCGGTCCGCTTACAACTTAGGCTATGCTCAACATATCCTAACCCTAATTTGGTTGTGTTGAGCCTAGCTTGGTAACGGGCATGGACTCATGTTGAGCATGAGTCTGATAGCGTCATACGACCCATGGCACTAGATTGAGGGATGTTTGACCTTCGTGTTAATTAGGTTGGTTGACAAGGCCTAACACCACCCATAAGTTTCTTTAACAAGTTCTTTAATTTAAAAAAAAATTATGTGATCCCTTTTATTCCTAAATAATCTAACAACCTTGCTGATTTAGTTTTATTTTTGAAAAGTATTAATATATCATCATCTTAACATTTTAAATATTATTATTTTATAATTTTTATTTGTGATAAATTACTAGCTCTATCAGTTTAATCTAGGTACAATACATGATAATTGTGCAGTGACAGTGTTTTGGGTTTTGCCTGTCATTTGAAACTTTCTGTCTCAATTTGAAATATTTCGTCGCTATTAACCTTATTTCTTGTAGTGTCATGACCCATTTGAAACTTTCTGTCTCAATTTAAACTATAATTTCTAACTTGACTCAGGTTCAAATCTTATACAGCACTAGACATGGTGATTAGGCAATGAATTGTCCTTTTTGTCTTTTAAGTCTCCTTAATTACTTGCTTTCCAATCCTTTCTATTTAACTTTGAAGTTCTAGAACTTGATGCATGCACAAATCAGAGACCCATCAAAATTGTTGGATATATTCAGCATCGTCATACAATAATCTGCCTAAGTTGAGCCATTGATTCCTTGTACTGTCTTTTCCACTGTTGTGGAAGTTAAAAATTGTAAGCATTACTCAAGTATCTTGAGGGTAGATCATTACAACATCATTTGCCATTTTTACGAAAAGGTTGCTATAGAGATTGACACACTGCAATGATCTGGATGCCATATAAGAGGGATTCGTTGCAATGAATTGGCATAATACTTATATCTTCCACCAGCAGATATACTGCTCATTGGGCTCGAGGACATTGAGTGTGCCATCACTGCAATGATCTGGTGCATGATTTGCTTCAGCTCATATGGTTACCATCTTTGGGAACCCACACTGTTGTAGTTTAATCCTTATGTTTAGTTACCATATCTTTGAGTTTGAGACCTTGTGATGGAGACAAGTAGCAAACTCCATTAAAAGTCTATAAAGGCAGAACTAAATATTCTAACACTTTGTTGATCAACTAGTCCAAGGAGAGCAAGGAGAAACATCTCAAGCAAACAATGATTTAGTTCAAGAAGGATTTCTCACGCCTCAACATCTCGAGCAAACAACGATTTTGATTCAATCAATTGGCATAAATAGATGAGAAACTATCCTACGGCTTGACAGATGTAAGAAGGATATGAAGCTGTCTTTATGCTTCTTTAGTTAGTTCTATAGTACTAGTAATGTCAGGCATCCAATATATCTACTAGGGATCTGCTAAGAATTTGCAGTGTTCTTCAATCTATATCAGAATTGTACCCAACAAAATAAATAGGAAACTAAATGCCAATTTGGTCTTTCTTATCTTTTGGATTTTAGTTGTGTACTGGCTATTATATTTTACAGAGGTTAAATGTAAGCTGTATATTTTTAGTTCATTATGTTTCATGAACTGCATTGTGTTGTATCTGCCACTAGCCTGTATATATATATTTTTAATGTGTGTGATAAACACAAGAAAAGTATTTTTATGATAAATTTTAGTATCCCATTTAAATTAGTGTAAATTGTCTTTTCTATAAATTCGATATTTGTATAATTGCTTCATGTTTTACTTATTCCTTGCGTACTTAATCCATTATAATTATCATCATCTTAATCCTCGTTTTCAGTATAATCATCATCTTATGTTTAAGTGGAACTTCTCAATCTTTGTTGATTGAATGTGAAACTAGTGCATTTAGAATGCAATATCATCTCTACCTTGAAATTACACATCAAATCTCCATCTCTTCATATCAAATAAGTTTCTTTGTAATCGTGAACAATCTCCTCAAACACAATAAGCAGCAAATATAAACACAAAAGGCTTTAAGTGCGTTATAGTGAGGTTGGCCTAAAATTTACTCTGCAGAGAATCTATGATGATATAATATAAGATCAAAAATAAAAGAGACATAAGGACCAAAAATCTGAAACTGAAGACTATTCTAACTCTTCACTCCAGTGGATTCGATCTGAGGTTTTTGATAATTTTGGTTTTTATTCTTTATCCGATTGATTTTGTGTTGCAAGTTGGCAAAAGTTCATGTTCATTTGTGAGTTCCATGTAGCTAGGCCATTAACTTTTAGCTCGGTTTGTAAAAGATATAAAAGTTATTGTTAAATTTTAAATTTACAGATATTTTGTTTAAAAAAATGAAAATTTATTGCAGAACTCTTTGATTCTCCTCCTTTCTCACGGAGCTCGTCATGAAAGTTACAGGAATCAGCAAAATCACGAGGAGAAGCTATCGCAAAAGCAGCATCTTGCTACTATGAACTACCAACAAGATCGAAATTAAGTGAGGGAAGCTGGGAGGGGATGAGAGGAGTGTAGAAGAAAAGAAGAAGAAACTGATTGAGCCGCTTACGCCAATATCACAGCATCCATGCGACTTCCTGCTGTGGATTTTGGGCTTCGTCTTCAGCTTGGCATGGCAGCGAACGTCGTCTACAAATTCCAAACGCTACGACAAGCTGCTGAGTCGGCAACATTTCCACCTCCGCCGCCGGCGACAGCAGCTCGTCGTCTTCTTCTCCATCGACAGATGAAGCAGAGGACCGATTGAGGGATCAGCGATGCAAGTATTCTATCCTTCTGCTGCGTTTTAATGGCAGGCGCTGCTCCTTCCTACCTCATCTTTCACAAGAAAAGATTGCAGAGGAAACTACTAGGCTCGAATAAAAATTGCATTTTTGAAGGAGAAGAAGAGAGCACTTCTTGGCTTGCGCTGCCGTGGACTCGTTGTCGTCTTCTCCCTCAAGAGTGGAAGCGGAGGAAGAGTTCGAAAGAGCAGCGATTTGATTGCTCCATGAGAGTTCGCAGTGGACTTGCCTCCTTCCTGCTCTTTTTACATGCCACCTCAGTTTCCTCAAGGACAGAGAGAGAGTGTGTGTGATTACTGAGATGCTTTCGCTCGAATGAATAAAGAGAGAATTTTTCAAGAAAGAAGAAGCAGAGCACTCCGCCTACGCTTCTTCCCACTTCTCGAGCAAAGCCTGGAAGGTCAGGAGTAAAACTCGAGTAGAGAGTGGTAGATATGCACGATCGCACTTGCCTTTATAACGATTTCAACAGTTGATCGGATCGAATCGAATCAACAGGCATATATCAACCTCTCAATAATCAAGTTTGGCACACGTGAATCTACTTTCATTCCTGTTGTGGATCTTCTCCAAGTACACTCATTTTATTGCTGTTCATCCAAAACAATCCCCCTTATCGGTCAACCAAGTATTTGAATATTGTGGCCAAAACATCAGCACAAGAGCATAGGGAAGAGAAAAGATACAGTGATAAAAGGAGGAGGAGGAGCAGCAGCAGCAGCGTAGCAACAGAGGCTGAACAGAGGAGCAGCAGCAGCAGCTCCCATGTGCGAGGGGACCAAAAACAGAGCCCACCACGGTGGTTCAATCTCTACCAGTCCCTCCCCTCCTCCCATCGCTCTCACCATCAAAAATATCAACTTGTTTGACCGATAGTTCATTTAGTTCAAATGGTAAATGATTTAGATTTGAAAAGTTTTCCATGGACGCAGAGCTAGAGCAGAGAGATGCGCTGGCTCGGCATGGAATCGAGCGCAGAGGAGCAGAACGGCAAAACAGTGAGCAGGGTGCTTAATTCTAAGGGATGAGGACCAAGCTCCATCGCTTTCCTTGAGATCTCTGATCTGCTGTGAATGCGATATATATGTTTAATTCAGCACTGTGATGAGCAATGTTCACTCTGCAAAAAGCAAGATTGCTCTTCGATTTCCAAGCAACTGCAGTCTGCAACTCAGCAGATTTTGGGAGGAGTAACTATTTATGTCCTTCTCATACTTTCTCTTCTCTTCTATCCATTGGAGGCCGTGACGACTCTGAGAGAAACATATCGGTTCATTTTCTCTAACTTATGTCCTCCACCCATTGGCAAGCTTTGAATCAGAGCTCCAACCTCCTGCTCCGAATGTGTTCGACCCAAAACCTAAGAAACTCGGCAAGGTTACTGAAGCCGAGCCTGAACCATGACTCAGACTCTGACCACGAGCCTGAACCTAAGACAGACACACCATCTAACCAGAGTACAACTCTCCGGTTTATCTTCTATCTTGAGATCTTATGGGACATGGATGGATTACTGACCAGTTGTTCCCACTTCTAGAATTCTTTGAACTGAACAATCCATTTATATCCTCAAAAAAGAAGACGACAGAGAGTAGAGTAGAAAGTGGAATGCAGTGTTGGCTCTCATCGCTGCCACACACCCTTGAAAGGGATGAGAATAGTTGAGCAAACTAAGAATGCAGAAACCCTAAACAAATCTGTAGTGGAGCAACTATTTTTTCCTCATAGCTGACACGTTCCATTAGTGCACTAAGCATCGATTGTTGGGAGTCAAACCCCTCCATTAGCCTCCGCGATTGAAGTGTTCATTTGCGCGCAGAGGAAACACGTATAGAAAACGTGCATGCATTGTTATAGTGCGCCTTGCAATTATGCGCAGTCGAGAAGATCCACTACCTCCCGCTTCTCATCTCTCAGCCACATCTTCTTCGGCTTTCGGCCATGGCGATAGATATACCTCCAGATCCTACCCACTTCATCGCCTATAAATAGTACCTCCTCCTTCCTCCATCCATCAGCGCAGACTTTAATCGAGTTCGAGCTTTGATTTGGAAGCTTCGGGTTTGAGCATCAATGGCGGCCATGAGAGCTTCTTCTGCTGCGGTGGCTCTGCTGCTGCTGTTTCTCTCGGTCGTAGTGGCCGCCGCCGCCGGTCGCCCGGCACGTAAAGATCTCGGCCTCGGACTCGGCACCGGCCTCGGCCTCGGGCTGGATTTAGGCCTCGGTGGCTCAGGCTCCGCCTCGGGATCCGGCTCAGGCTCCGGGTCCGCTTCGTCCTCGGGTTCGAGTGCCGGTTCGAGTGCCGGCTCGTATGCCGGTTCTGGCTCAGGTTCTGGTGCTGGCTCATCTGCCGGTTCGGGCGCAGGGTCCGGCGCAGGTCAAGGAAATGGGAGCGGATCCGGGTACGGGGAGGGACACGGGTACGGAGAGGGCCACGGCTCGGGATCCGGAAATGGAGAGGGGTCGGGTTCAGGTTACGGTGAAGGCCATGGATATGGGTCCGGTAGGGGTGGGCACAATTAATCTTAATTACATTAATTATGTCAAATAAGCGCCCCATATTAATCACCACGCGTATTAATAAGAAAGCGTTCTTGTATCTCTTCTCTTTTCCTTTATAGTGTGTGTTAAATTTCACATTACCGCATTTTCCATTTGATGAATACTTTGAAGCTAACTACGACTGATTGGATTCTTTTAATTTTTTTCATCATAAAATGTAGCGCATCTAGTGTAGTGGTATCATAGTACCCTCCCACGGTACTGACCTGGGTTCGATT
>JBAMHZ010000103.1:2411369-2426111 GCA_037177395.1 Alpinia galanga | reverse complement strand
AGCAGGTTGTCGCTCCTGTATCCAGGATAGCTTTGACTGTGAACACAGGGATTCCTGGAATATGCATCTCCACCCTGAGGTTGTATAGCATGTTTTTAACTATTCGGGGTCCTCCATTGGATGTTCCATTGGAAGCTATGATCTTTTGGGTGGTTTCTTCATAGAGAACATGTGTCACCTCTTCATCTTCCTCATATCCCTCCTCATGGCTAGCAGGAGGTGGGGGTTGTCTAGAAGTTCCTTCTCCCAGATTGAGTCTCTGGAAGTCCTCTGTAAGTTCCTTCTCCATAAGAAGCTCCTGATATTTGTTCCTGAAGTATTCAACTTCAGCTTGGAGTCTCTCTATTTCTCTTGTGCACCATGAAATATAGTATTGTTGCTCTTGTAATAGCTTCTGAGGGAAAAATTGCGCCGGAGGTGCTGGTACGACTGGGACCTGTCTATCAAAATAATAGGGTCCACAAAGATTGCATGCTATGATAAGACATTTTGGGCAATGAATTCTTGCCCTCTGTACAGTTTCTCGCTTGCAGCATGAACAAGCGGTTGGTTATGGGGGATATACAGCTCGTTATGATGCCATTCATGGCAACAGTTAAGCTGTTTTTCAGGTACCTTGACCTGAGGACGGTATCCACCATCCAACTGTCCTAGCATATAAATTCTTTCAGAAAAGGAGATGGTTTGAATAGACCTGTTTAATTCTTCAGCATCGTCCTCTCCTTCAGAGATACTGAAAATGGCGTCGCTTTGAGCTTCCCCTTCTTGAACGGATAGTATATCACAGTCCTCCGGGATGTCCAACTGCTCAAAGATCGCAACGCGCTTGACATTCTTTGTATCATTGGGGCATTCTCTTGCGAAATGCCCCTCTTGCCCGCACAAATAACATTTGCACTTCTTGTTCCTAATAAGATGTTTTCTTTTTTCAATTCGGGCATGAGATTCATGGGGTTTACCTTTATAAGTCTTGGATTTTCTGACCTGGGGAGCTGGATGAATTAAGTCCAGTGACCCTAAGATTTTCTCGGGCTATTCTGAAAATGTTAAACAAGATATTAGATGGGATAAAGAATCAGCTAAAAGATTATCTTTGCCGTCTATATGTTCAAACATAATATTGATGCCAATGCCAGTAATGAAGTCTGTAAAGGCTATCCACCGAACTCTGGAGGGTTTGTTGGTGGTAGTTTTGTTGAAGAAGCTAATTATTGCCAGACAATCTGTTCTGATGATTAAATCAGGCTTATCCAAATCATAAATTTTCAGGGCTTCTAAGGAGTTCATAACAGCATAGATCTCCGCATCAATTGTTAACTTTACTGGTGAAAATTTACCACTAGCGTAGGTACATATTTTCTCAGTGGATCTGGGGTCAGTTTTTCCTCTTTTCCATTTACAAATATCGCCCTAACCTTCCATGCATCCGTCAGTTTCAAGTATCATATAACAGTCTTCAGGCGGAATTTCCAGGTTCGGAAGGTTTTGTACAAGTTCCTTGATCTGCTTAACCAAGATCCAGTCTTGATTATTCATTCTTTTGTCCCCTGTGAGACTGATTTTTTCATATAGTGGTGCCAAAAGTTTTCTTAAATTAGGGATGTAGTTTCTTACTCCTTATCCCTAGTGTACTATCTGGTCCAGGCATTGTTGCAACCACTAAACCAAAGGAGTGATGATGGGGTCCAATGAGCACCCAACTCCTTCGTTCAGAGTTGCAGAGCCTCTATATAAGGGACCTTAGCTTATTATTGCAGGACACGGTGAACTTACACCAGTTCCAACTTTACTCAAAGATTGTCTTAGTGTTCTATTTCGGGAGCTCTCCCCTTGGAATGTCTTCTTTCCAACCAGGAGAAAACTTCCGCGCTTTTCAATTGTAAGTTGCTTAAATAATTTCAAGGCTAGTTGTGTTTCTTACAATTGCAAAAGATCATTTCATTTGGTATCAGAGCCATGTTTCTAGCCTAAACTCCCTCTGGGAGTGCTGAATTCGATGCTTGTGAAGATTATTCTAAACCCTTTGTTGGTATTATGCAAACTGGGTCTATGATTTCTTAAGCAAAAGAACAGGTCCTAACTTGGCAAGAAGGCAGGAGGCCTAGAAAGTCCAAGGGCACACCTGTGTGAGCTTCTGAAATCTAAACCTGGAGAGGAACTGCCCTAAGGGTCGGATAAACTAACCAAGTTGAAGATAGGTACTCCCTACTTTTATAATCATCAGAAACCAGTTTTTATAAATTTTATATGAGTCATTATTCCATTACCAGAAAAACACAAACCTACTATAACGCCCTCTTTGCAACTGAATCAATCGAGCCTCCAGCTTTAGGATTTGTTAAACCTTCGGAGTATCAAGGATCAGCTGCTAATAACCCAGTGATCATAAAAGAAAACAACACCCAATTACAAATACTAACCGAAATTGCAGAGGCTGTTAAGGAGCAGACATCACTGCTCAAAGAGATTCACCTGGAGTTAAAGAAAATATCAGGCAAGACCGGTTCTACTATACCTAATTCGCTGATATCACAACTCCAAAGCTTATCTCTTGGATCCAAACCAAGAGAAGGGCTCAGACAACTAAGGGTATTTAGAGACCCTTACAAAATCCTAGAAGCAGAAAAGAAGAAGCTTAAAGAGGCGGCATCTAAGAACCTCTAAAGATGAGTCAACCAAGCACTTCTGCACTTGCTCCAGTCACAGTTACTACAGAGCAACAGACACCTTTGTTCGAGGATCAAATACAGTCCTACCGAAGGGGAAAAAGGCGACTCCACAACGCAAGACAAGCAGCCAGGCGTCTATCAAACTCTCTACTTGGAGGAGGAAATGAACAAACTAACACTTTGGAGCAGCAGTTGGACCCTCAAAGTCAACTGTCTCTTTCTATGAGAGAACGTGCCTCCATAGTACCTGTAGAGGTACTTTATCATTCCAGACATGATGATGAGCATCATCGAGTTTATCTTCACAGATCTGAAGAAGCCATGCTGGTTATCTCTCAACAAGACAGAAGTTTTATCCAGGAACAGTGTTTCAATCAACTTCGTAGAAGTGGAATGAGGTACATCCATCTGGGTGTGTTACAAGTCCGTATCCAAGCTCTTCATCGCTAGGAAGAAGGAACTCTGGCCCTAGTTGTCTTCAGGGACAACAGATGGCGAGGTGACCAAGCAATCCTCGCTACCATGGAGGTGGATTTATCAAAGGGAAGTCAACTATTTTATGTTATCCCTGATTTAATGATGACCATTGGTGATTTCTACAGAAATATACAAATATCAATTTTAACCAAAGGTTATGAAGGCTGACACAACAGTGAAACAAACTTACTAATCACTTGAGGATTAGTAGGCCGTCTCTCTAATACTCCTAACGTTGGATTTGCTTATGAAATCCAAGGAGTAGTAGAGTATCTTACCAGCCATGGAGTACAAGCACTTCCCGGAAGGCGCTATTCAACTGAAGCCCTTCAATGACAAAATTGGGTTGTTCAACCCACACAAACTATAACTCCTATGCAACCATCTGAAATGAACAACAAGACGCTAATGGATGAGAGTATTTCTTTAAGTTTTAATAACTACTGGCCCTCTACTTCGGCAAGGCCATCAAATTATCAAGATGACAGTGATGAAGAACACCATGTTATCGCTGTCTTACTTCAAGAAGGTGTTATGCACATCAATAGTGATACTGATGAAGACGAAACTGCTTGTTCTCAGAATCAATGGAGAACAGCGAAGGAATACCGACAATCCATGCTCCAGATGCCTGCATCCATGAGCTAGAAGCACCTATGGACGACAAGTGGTATGAATCTCCGCAGGTACTGCAACATATCCTCTCTAAACATCCTACACCTTTACAGAGGAAAACACCTGGAGCTGCTGGCTTTGACTTAGCTGCCAGCAAAGACACATATATTGCGGCCCAAGGATGAAGCCTTATTCCAACAGGTATTAGTCTTGCTATACCTGATGGATCATATGGATGAATCGCTGCCAGATCGAGCGCAGCGTGGAAACTAGGACTTGATATTGGTGTAGGTGTTATAGACTGTGACTACAGAGGTGAGATCATGATTATGACATTCAATCACTCTGACCAATTAGTTCTAGTGTAACAGGGCCAAAGTATTGCTCAGATTATCTTCGAGCAAATATTAGTCCCAGAAATTGTACAAGTAAATGAATTACCAGCTAGCTTTCGACAGGAGCAGGGGTTCGGATCAACCGAAAGAGTCCCGCAACATATATTTGATATGCTGGTTCCAAGGGAAACTATTCGGCCCCGACATCTATTTGAAGCCGACCAAGAAGCTAACACTCGTGGAAAACAAAAACAACATCATTCTGTAGCTGTTTTAGTTGAAGATTCTACTCATGAGGCTAATTCTGATGGGTATGCAGGAATGACAAGCCCATGGGCCACTGTCCTCCAGTCCATACTCCCTCAGGATGAGCCAATTGAGGATGAACTCGACTACATCACTTATTTGGCTTCATTAGCAACCCCTCCATCCAATGACCAACCTATTTGGGACGCCTCTTCCTCTGCCTCGGATATTGATTTAGAGATTGATTCAGAATTTATCAATCCCTTTGTAGAATGTGGTGGGGAATCATCAGAGTTAATTGCGTCATCAGAGTTAATTGCGGCAGGAAGGGAAGAACCGGAGATGGAATATCCTCAGCTTCGGCGACTACTCAATCAACCCTCCCAACATGTCTATTCAGAAGTTACTTCTGCTTATAGGCCTCCAAGGGATGCAACAATGGGTCCCCCTGGATACCCCCCGGCTGAAGAAACTAATATAAGACCTTCTATGCCTACATATGAGCACAGAACTACTAATCCTCATTTCAGAAGAGAAAATAATAATGAAATGTGGACTCTTCCATCAGCTCAACAACAAGGAGGTGCTATGTTTATTATCCCAGAGCAATTGGGATTATTCCATGATGTATTTTCCCGCTGGGAATTAGTCACAAAAAATTATGTGGAAATGCAGGGATTTGTAGACCCAAGAGACAAACTTGAGTTAATGGAAAGTCTTCTTGGAGAAATTGAGAAGCTAACCTGGGTACAATGGCGTATGAACTACCCGCAGGAGTATGATGCTCTAGTTCATATTGCTGATGGCAGAGAGGGTACTCAGAATATACTCTCTCAGATGAGAAGGGTCTTTTCATCGGAAGACCCCGCCCAGGGCTCAACAGTCATTCAAGATGAGGCATATAGAGACTTAGAAAGGCTCTTGTGCGACAACATCAAGCATATTATTAAATATATGAATGACTATATGAGATTGGCAGCAAAATCAGGGCGGTTGTATACAGGCCCTGAATTATCAGATAAATTTTGGTTAAAGATGACAGGAGATCTCGGAACCAGAATAAAGCAAGCTTTTGATACCCAATACTCAGGATTATCAGTAGGGGTATTTCCCAGAATACTCTTTGCATACAAGTATTTGGAGCAAGAATGTAAGGACGCGACTTTCAAGCGATCCTTAAAGAACTTATCCTTTTGTAGCCAGATTCCCATTCCTGGCTATTACGAGGAACAGAAGAAATATGGGGTTAGAAAATCCAAAACCTATAAAGGTAAACCTCATGATTCCCATGCCCGAATTGAAAAACGAAAGCATCTTATCAGGAACAAGAAGTGCAAATGTTATTTGTGCGGGCAAGAGGGGCATTTTGCAAGAGAATGCCCAAATGATACTAAAAATGTCAAACGTGTTGCTATCTTTGAGCAGCTGGATCTCCCTGAGGATTGTGACATTTTATCCGTCCAAGAAGGAGAGGCTCAGAGTGATGCCATTTTTAGTATATCTGAAGGAGAAGAGGACACTGAAGAATTAAATAGGTCTGTTCAAACCATTCCTTCTCCGAAAGAATTTTTATGATTGGTCAATTAGACGGGGGATACCGTCCTCAGGTAAGATTACCTAAAAAACAGCTAAATTGTTGCCATGAATAGCACCATAATGAGGCTGTATATCCACCACAACCAACTACTTACACATGCTACAAGCGAGAAACAGTACAAAGGGCAAGAATTCATTGCCCAAAATGCCTAATAATTGCATGCAACCTTTGCAGTCCCTATTATTTTGATAAGCAGGTCCCGGTAGCACCAGCACCTCCTGCATAATTCTTTCCTCAAAAATTGTTGTAGGAACAACAATATTATATTTCGTGGTGTACTCGGGAAACTGAAAGGCTCATGGCTGAAGTTGAATATTACAAAAACAGATATCAGGAGCTCCTTCTTGAAAAGGAACTTGCAGAAGACTTCCAGAAACTTAACCTGGGAGAAGGAACTTCTAGGCAGCCTCCATATGCAGCCAGTCACGAGGAAGATGATGATGAGGAAGAAGTTGCACATGTGTTGTACAAAGAAACCACCCAAAAGATTATAGCTTCTAATGGAGCATCAAATGGAGGACCACGTATAGTTAAAAACATGATATACAACCTCAGGGTGGAAATTCATATTACAGGAGTTCCTATATTCACAGTCAAAGCTATCCTGGATACAGGAGCTACAACCTGCTGCATTGATGAAAAAACTATTCCATCAGAAGCCCTTGAAGATAATACATTCATAGTCAAATTCAGTGGATTAAATTCTCAGCAAACCGCTACAAAGAAACTGAAAACTGGGCGTATGATGATGGGTGATAATGCATTTTAGATCCCGTATACTTATAGTTTCCCCATGATCTTAGGGGACGACATCCAAATGATAATTGGATGTAATTTTATAAGGGCAATGCAAGGAGGAGTACATATTGAAGGAAACACGGTAACATTCTATAAACATCTAACCACTATCAATACATCTCCCTCTGCCCTTGCAGTTCCAGCTATTCAGGAATTGGAACTTGAAAAAGATGAGTACTTACAGATAAAAGAAATTGTAAGTTACTCAGCGTTATCGGCCATTTCACCAACATTTAGAAGTCAATTTGAACCACTTCTGCAAGAACTAAGAGAACAAGGCTTTATTGGAGAAAACCCTCTCCTACATTGGGCCAAGAACCAGGTAGTCTGCAAACTGGATATCAAGAATCCAGATATGATAATAGAAGACAGGCCATTGAAGAATCTCACTCCACAACAAAAGGAGGCCTTTACAAAGCATGTTAAAGCCTTACTTGATCTTGGAGTTATCCGGCCCAGTAAGAGTAGACACCGTACAACAACTATCATTGTAAATTCCAGAACATCTATTGATCCCAAAACTGGCCAGGAAGTCAAGGGAAAAGAACGGATGGTCTTTAACTACAAAAGGTTAAATGACCTAACTCATAAAGACCAATACAGTCTTCCCGGAATCAACACTATTCTCAGAAAGGTGGGAACAAGCAAAATTTATTCAAAATTCGACCTGAAGAGTGGATTTCATCAGGTAGCCATGCATCAGGACTCCATAGAATGGACGGCTTTCTGGTTCCCTGATGGGCTATACGAATGGTTGGTAATGTCATTCGGATTAAAGAATGCCCCCGCAGTATTTCAGAGAAAGATGGACATATGCTTTAAAGGTACAGAAGCTTTCATAGCAGTTTATATAGATGATATATTGGTTTTCTCTGAATCTAAGCAGGAGCATACGGAGCATCTAAGAATTATGCTCCAGATATGTCAAAACAATGGGCAGGTTTTAAGCCCAACAAAGATGAAGATTGTTGTCACGGAAATTGAGTTCCTATGAGCCATATTGGGGAATCAACGGATCAAGCTTCAGCCTCACCTGATTTTAAAAATTGTTACTTTCAAGGAAGAAGACTTATTAACTAAGATGGGGCTTCGATCGTGGCTAGGAATTCTTAATTATGCAAGAAATTACATTCCTAATCTGGGAAAACTTTTGGCTCCTCTATATGCAAAAACTAGTCCCACGGGGGACAAAATAATGAATAACCAAGACTGAATCTTGGTTAAACAAATAAAGGAGCTTATACAAAACCTTCCAGACCTAGAAATTCCGCCAGCAGACTGACCTAGAGGTGAAACATCTGGGTAGATGAGTGAAAACCTAGAGGTTGAGCTGTTAAGCAAGTGGACAAAGGCCTAAAGGTTAGGTGTAGCCGTCATGCAAATAGATGAAGAGTTGGAGATAGGACACCTAGGTATGTGAGGTCAAGAGATGACGAGGGAATGTAATCTTGAGATTCTTTTAGGGTAGAAGTCTACCTAGGCGTGCATTTAACAAAGGAACAAATGTGGTCTCAAGTAAAGTTGAAATCCTTAAGAGATTTAGTTGAATGAAGGATTAGTTGACTTATTTGTTAAATCAACTAGGTAGTCAATCATTAGCCACCAGCTCAAGAATAGAAAGGTTCTATTTTAGATTTACATGACTATAAAAGATCTTTAGTTGACCAAAGTAGCTTGAGCCAAGTAGGTATTCAACTACTCAAGAAAGGATGCTCACTTTTGGGCTCGAGTTGATTAAAGAGATCTTCAGCCAACTAAAATAAGTATTTGTTGGCAGATAAGATTGTTATCTTATCCATATGAGTTTGTTTGAGTTGACCAGAGAGGATTTGAGTCATGGCAATTAATCGACTGACCAGCTATTTGTTGGGATAAGCTTATGATCCTATCAACTGAATTGAGTTGAGTCAACTAAAGTGGACTTAAGTAGACTAGAAAGAGGTTTTTAACCAACTGGCATTGTTGGTTTCCTTATCATAGTTTCAATCTATTGAAAATGATTCGAGTTGATGGAATTCAAGCACAAGCTAGTCCATTGAGTTGTCCTTTCCACTGTTGGTTTGTGCGTATAAGAAGGGGTACAAGGGGGCCTTGAAACAAACTAATAATCACTATGAATTTCTCAGATTCTTTGCGTCACTAAGTGCTTCTAACGACATCAGCAATTCAAAATTAGGCTTTGACTATGGTAATTTTTTTCTATTTTCTTGTACCCATTTGTATATTTTTGTATGAGAATATTTGTTAAGGCTTCTCTGCTCCCGAAGAAGGTTCTTTTCAATGTGATTCACCTAATGAGTTGGTAGGCTGTGAAGTAACACCTAGCGGTCCAAACCATGTTAAATACTTCTTTTATTGTTGATATTATTAGTATTTGTTTTCCTTTTATTTACGCTGCACATATTCTGATTCACAAACACAAAGCATCTTTATGCACTAAATTTTGATCAACCTTGTAAATCAGGAGCAGAAGTTGAAATTTTCATTTTTTATTTTTTGGCTATTCACACCCCACGCTCCTCTCCTCCCTCCCTCCCTCTAGCCGTGCCACTAATCCTACACATATGACTTGATGTTAGACATAATAAAAACTCAAGAGTAACAATACACTCACTAAACAGGAGAATACAATAGCACAAAAGTTTTACAATGTCCTACATATTAGACTTCAATTCACATGCTTGAATTTTAAAAAGGACTAAAATTTAATATTATATTGGACAAAAACAGTGCTTATCAGTCATCATTGTGGATTTTATCCAAGTAACTAACTACAATTCTTTGGCTTCACAAAATTTCTATTGCAAATCTACCTCAATATAGTATTAGCAGCGACACGCCTTAGGCATGGACACTCAGGAAAGACCATGTAGCTTAAGATCATTCTTTATAATATGGGAAAAAGAAAAAGTACGTCCAATCTCCAATTTCTAAATCTTTGAATTTAGTGGCATGGATCACTATTAGGGAATAAACACAAATGGCACATGTTTAGAGGAATATCATGTCTTAATGTACTATTGAGAACCGAACACTTCTAAGAATTCTTTGCCAAAATATCAATGAGGGGGGTACATGGGAAAATAATAAACTTGAGGGGTGGTATCTCCATATTATACTCAAAGCATAAGATCCTTGATGGGCATGTGACGAAACCAACCAGAAAATATAGCAAAATAATGTTGCAAACTCAAGAAGATGGAGAAGTTAAAGTTCCATTTACATTTCACAAACACTGGTCAAGTTCTAATTTGCTTAAACTTACATGTGTGAAGTATATAGGATAGTACCGACTTAAAATATCAAAGATGTCCTCAGCAAAGCTCGCCATTGGCCCAGATGGATCAGTATACAAATGCCCAAGAATCTCAACAAGACGAAAATTAAGCATTAAGCATCGCGGATCTTTTTCTTCATCTATTGCTTCACATATTCCATAAACAAGGTCATCACCCTGCGCCACCACAATTTGTGCAATGTAAGATGAATTGCTACATATAATAAAATGTTCGAAATACATCAATCAAAACTTACAGTGATACAAAGTTATCCCTGCACAAATCAAAAACATAGCTCAGCTATTAAAAATAAAGTCCAATAAGAATCCTAAAACTTAATGTGTATAGTTTTAATCCATCACATGAACAGGAAAAGAACAATGCATCTCCAGTCAATTGATCTTCTAAACTATCTTTTCCATTCTCAGATGAGGAACAATGTCCATGGACAAGGACGAGATAAGTGTCAGTTTTCTAGCATTCTTTTTGTTCTTGGTTTACGCTGTGTCATAATTCTGGTTCACCAGGCCCCTGGTATTATGCAAAGAATCCCTTGGAATTTGGGCTACATTAACAATAGATCAATCCCGACACAAGTAATTCCTAGCATAAGTAGTTGGCAATCTCCAATGATGCTCAATTGTTTATTCCATCATTATCATTCTCTCTGCATGATGTAGTTTCGAATTTAACTCGGTAGCAGCTAGAATTTTCGTCCTTAAAAATACAGAAAAGAAAAACAGATTATCCCTGTGTAACTCACTTGGATCTGGTGCATTACACAATTTAAACTTCTAATTTCGGGTGGCATGTACAAGCACCTACTAAATATACCACAAGTACATCTCAGTTCCATTCCATTTCTTTCTAACTTACACTCATCAAAACATAATAAAGTAGTGTTTTTCAATGACAAAATACAATCATGAAATCTTTGATATGTATAACAA
The DNA here is from genome assembly GCA_037177395.1 of Alpinia galanga. Lineage (NCBI taxonomy): Eukaryota > Viridiplantae > Streptophyta > Magnoliopsida > Zingiberales > Zingiberaceae > Alpinia > Alpinia galanga. Next base: position 2,415,146 of record JBAMHZ010000103.1, on the reverse strand, counting down.
TTGAACCAGCAACATCCTACCACACTGAAGACTCACAAGTCACAAATGTGAACCAACTCCAAAGCCAATTCAGAACAAATGAATATACAGAAATAGAATATCATATTTAGTCATATAACAACCACCAAGAAATGATTATGGTGCAATGTTAATGAATATAATATCTATTGTAATGGATATAATATCTAGTGAACAAACTTTATTGTTTCAGCTATTCGACAGTACTGAATGATGGAGATTAAGTAGCTTTAAAAGAAATACTCTACCTGCAACTAGTAGGAACCAGTTTTGGTAGTTTAAAATTTTGTTTGGAATTGCAAGACTAGAAAGAGTTGATTTAGAACTCAATGCATATTTCAGTCGCTGAGATGGATTGGCCAATCAGGATGATTGGGATTCTTGATGATTTAAAACTAAAACTTTGCCATGTAATTCTGTGGGAAAAAAGAACATGTGCTCTTTGCTTGCTCTCTATCTTATTTTTCTACTCTACTTTCCTATCAGCTTCTCCCTCGTATTTACTAAACTACTAACTTTCCCATTTCTCTCTCTCTCATTTCTCTACCCCTATCCTCTTCTACCTTTGCTTCTTCTATCTCTCTCAATTAGTTGTAGCTCACTAGCTCAAATGAATAAATTGATGGCTAAAGATCCTTTAATTGCAAAATGCACAGCATTGTGGATCTGATTTGAAAGGCAATGGATTTCCTTTTGAACATATACAGAACTATGGATCAAGAGTTGCTAATATGAAATGGGGCAATGGATTTTGTTAGAAAATGCACAGATGACAGAACCATATATCACAGGTTGATAGCTAAAGGAAACTAGAAGAAGTAGGTGATCAAATTAAATTTCAAAATCGCAAGGGGAAGTACAAAATACCAAAACCACAACAGCATCGGTATAAGCATCCAACAGGCAGTGAAGAACTTCTAGACATAACTGCAAAGGCATATAAAATCCATGTCAAAAACCAGTAACCACATTCCATAATAGTAAAAAAAGATTGCACCTGTACTATTAACCTTACGGTCACGAACTGCTAATGATTGCACTTGTACATTAATTAAGAAAGATTTTGCAAGTGTTCTTGCATCACTATTGTCGACCATGCCAAACTTTTTTGTTCTCTTCAAAAGAGCTAGGCAACCAACAAGAACTCCCCAAAGTCCTTGCCAATCTTCCTGATGCAAAGAGGATAACCACACAAAATATCAATTTGAACCACCATTCAGACAAGACAATGCATCTAAAATTTAATGATAAGCAGCCTGCAACTTTACAGATCACTTTTCAAAATGAAAATGATCATGAAAAAGAATACATTAAATTCAATCATGTCAAAAAAAAATTTTAAAAATAAAATCAAAACAGCTGTATCAGAGATTGGTGGAAATTAAAGCATTAGATTAAATAGTCAACATTTAATAATTGCGATGGCATTTGTGTTTTTTCTTAGACTTTAGGGAACTAGTATGTTAGTTTAGGAAACAATGTTAGTCCTATGTAAACAATGAAATATAAAACAATTTCTATCAATCTAAGAGATGCTCATGCATTCAATGATACAAGTCCCTAAGATATTCCTTATTTAAACATATGAAGTTCGTCAGGATCACCAACAATTTAGCAACATCTTGGATCTAGCTGTTACTTGCCAAATCAAATATAAGGACACTCCGATGCACGAAACTCCCACCAAATCAAATATCCATAAAAAAATTCTTCATAAAGCTTTCAATAAACTTATAAAATGAAATACTAAAGAGATGTGTGAAACAACGTAAAAGAAACTCTGTTTTGACATTCAACTACCATTGCAATATTATAGTTAAGTTTGGAAAAAGGAAGTACTATATTTCTTTGCCATTGTAAAAGGATAACTACATGTCACCATAGAACATAAACCTTATTCATCTAATATGGGGCTAAATTTATTACAATATTTACTCAATATCTAATACCTTTAGCATTCACCTAAAACTAGAGTATAGATGCTATTTATGTCCAGTTTGTTATATAAACTAGAAACAAAGTTTGACTAAGAGACAATAAAGATGAAATCACAATTATAGCACTTGCACGTAGATGAAACAAAACTTTAAGGGAGCACAAAGGCATTGATTCCATGACCTCAGATCAACACTTAAACAGAGAGAGGATGAAGAGAGACCCTCAGAACAAATTTCTCTGTGGACTTTTACTTTCAGCAGCACATACAACAGCATCCAAGGGGTTGAAGAAATATGAGAGGAAAAACACTTTATGAGGATTGTAAGGGTGACTGAAATGTTGAAGTGAGACCCCAAAAGAAGAAAGGTGAGAAGGGGCACACCCAGACAAAGCTTTGGGGTACGTAACATCTAGTAAGACATAGTGAGTGCAGGACAAAGAAAGATTTGACAAAGGATCAGGATGATGATGCAAAAACAGGACAGAGATAAGAACTGCTGCTGGAGAAGAATTACACTAGGATAAAAATCTTAAATGGTACAGGAAAAGGAAACTCACCGTAAAAAAGTGTCAGAACACATAGAATAAAGAGAACCTGAACAGGTTTACTGCTCATCAGAGCGCACAAGGGCAAGCTGATTTGGCAGAGATGTTGGAAGAAGATGAAAAGAGTCAACAAGTGCTGCTGATTAGTGCAGAAGTTGGATTTTGAAGGAAGCTTCCAGTGATTGAAAACAGCTGGAACCTAGAAACCTGCAGGAAAAAAAAAGGAAGACGGCTGCTGGTTGAAAATTGTTGGAGCACAGATAAAGGAACTATTTCTTAAAAGGGTTGTTACTTGAGAAAAGAAAATGGAGAAAAAAATTTGGTTGAATCTGCAAATAAAGGAAGAGGTCGTTGTTGAATCTATGGGCTGAGGAAGAACTGGTGACAGAGCAACAAACAGACTTGAGTTATAGGGACTCCAGAACGACGCCATTGCAAGAAGAAGACAAGAAGCTACCCAGTGTCCGGTATCTTGCATATTGTTCTAATTGTCAAGGGAAAAACTGATGAAGAACACAGCTGAAGACAGAATCAAACTGAGTATGACAAGACACAGATCCAGCAGAAAGGAGTTGGAGAAGGCCAAACAGCAGGGAGCAGCAGACTACTACGTCCCTAGACAAGGAGAACCGCCATAGCATTATTTAATTGTGACTTGAATTGAGATTGCTCTGAGGCTCAGTTGGAATGATTAATTAGATATGTTATATCATATAACATATATATGTTTGTTGTACATTATATGACATATATATGTTTTATATTAAATAACATATATGTGTTATGGAGCAATGATCTCCTACAACTCTTATGTGAGCACCCATAAGCACCTCCATCATCCACCGTCCGATCAGGTAAGCACTATAGCCCAACCCTTAAACCCTAGGGGATCAGACGGTGGATGATGAAGGTGCTCATGGGTGCTCACATAAGAGTTGTGTAGGAGATCATTCCTAATGTGTTATGTATTATATACTATGAATTATATAACATATAAAATAATATATAACATATGTTAATATAATATAAGAATATTAATTAATTGTTAATTAGATAACTTCAGGTATTAATTGAATAATTTCGTTTTTAATAAATATTGTATTAGTGTGTTTAATTATTGTAGATAGTATAACAGTTATATTAGCATATTCATTTGGTGTAGACTAGTGCAGGTGATTTTAATTTTTAAATCATCCATATGTAAACAAATATCAACAAAACGTCTTAGTCTTATAATTCATATTGAGGACAAGTGGATCTACTAGAAAATTGATT
>JBAMHZ010000103.1:2390439-2402623 GCA_037177395.1 Alpinia galanga | reverse complement strand
CGTGAGTTGTTGCCCGGCCCCAGCTTCGGCCCTGGAATTATCCATGGCGGAGAGAATTAATCTCTAATTTGAAAATTTCAGACCTGGATGGAAGAGGGTTTGGCGGTTTGGTGTCGATGGAAAAACAATCTTGATGTTGAAGGAGGCAATAGGTGGGTTTTCTCTTGTTAAGCTAGAATTCTCAGGGTATAGTTTGACATAGAGTTGCTTGCTCTTCTCAACTGCGAGATACCTGTTTCTCATAATCCAAGTATGGAATTGGGTGGTTAGATTTTGTAAATTTACAGTAAAAATGAATACAAATTGCAAGCCAGGAATAAGGAACAGTATTTGCTGTGTGTACAAATGAAGTTCATTGGTTACCAAATAGATTCAGAATTATTGGAAACTGTAGAGACTCATACTCCAATGCACGGCAATGCAAGCAAAATTCACAAGGAACAATAAGATGAAGATAGAGAGACATTCAACAATAACAAAATTTGAACTTCGATATCCAATCAAGAAGAGACCTTTTGTAAAATAAGTCTTAGATCGAGTTCAGTTGAACAACAGATAAGTTAACCTGGGGTTTCAATACAAGTTAGCCAGATGAGGAGCAACAAGATGAAGAAAGAGACAATCTGCAATAGCAAAATTTAACTTTGATATCCAATCAAGAAGAAACATCTAGCAAAAGTAAGCATGACGCAACCGTAAGCATAAAACTACGGCAATGCAAGCATAATTAACAATAGAGACTTATACCATGACGCAACCGTGAGCATAAACTACGGCAATGCAAGCATAATTAACAAGGAACAAAATGAAGATAGAGACATTCTGCATAATCAAATGTGAACATGATTATCCAAACAAGGAGAGACTTTTAGCAAAATAAGTCAAAGATCGACTTCAATAAAGAGGCGAATAGGTAGATCAGGGATCTCAACGCTAGTTGGACAGATGAGAATAAAGGGATGTCATTGATACCAGTTCCAGAGGCCAATTTTGAAGAGGTCGGACCTGCGATAGGAGTAAGAGGAAAGTGCATCGATCCTCCATTGGGCAAGCCTCGACGTGGTCTCCACCCGGTACGCACAATCGCTCATCCTCGCCGGTGCTGCCGTGATTGCTGCTGCTGTGGCCTCATCGTCGCATCGGTAAACTCCGCCGCTGCTCCGCCTTCTGTTCTTCCTCCTCCCTGCCTTCTCCGAACCTCTTTTTCTCAAGAACGTAGCAGTTCCCTTGTCACAACCTAGAAATAGGCAAAGAGGGCGACGAAACTAGGGATCGCTTTCGGGTAATCCAGCAAAGGCAATTGCTTCTCCGCCATTGAAGAATCACCGGCAAAGGAGAGGGAGAGCGAGGAAAACAGCTCTTTTATGGGCTTCCAATTTCGCATCCCAAATTCTGAGCCCCAAAAATATCTCTATCGTTAAAATATTTAAAAAAAAACCGTAAAAAAAATATAAATTTATCTAAGATTCTAAAATACAAAAGTATTAAATTTAATATCCCACTTGCAAACATTTATGGGCGACACATGATGGAAGTGTCCAAAGCGCATACTAAGTATTGTCATCTGAACAAAAACACAATAGGAAGTACTTTCCTCTGCAGTATCAATATCTCCCATCGTCCACATATCCTTCTCCAAGCCTGCGCTCGTCTCTTTATCACCGTCATCGGCTATTCTTTGGATAGCAAGGTGGTCTTCCTCCGCAAGGGCTCTCCAACCTTTACTTCTTTTCATCTCCAAAGAATTTTATACAATTTAATACGATTATAAACATTCTAAAAAAATGAACTAGTTTATCTCTTTTGGCCACAGTTTGAAAATCAGGTTAGGAGTTCGCTCTGAAATCCGATGTCAGTTGAATTTTAAGAGTTGCTTTGACAGTCAACATCAAAATTAATGCAGATGATGATGACTTCAATACGAGACTTTAGCAAAAACAAGACAAAGTTAAGAGTAAAATTCTAAGTTGATAATAGAAAAACACACCTGATGAAAACACCAAAAACTGCTATGGATTCGTAGACTACCAAAGGCAAATAAATTGTCAATGAACTCATAAATAGGACACGACCAACTGGCAAAATCAAGAAACACTACTACTAGCATTCTGAACTCCAGCAAATAACAAACTCCAGAAAACAAGCAGAGCATCAAAAAGCTTAGTCAACCTCCTCCATCTTGCTCTCCTCAGCGTCACCTTCCTCAAGGACAGGCATATCGGTGTCTTCTACCTTGTCATCCTCGTCGATGCTGAGACCTAGCTTGAGCATGCGATGGATCCTGTTGCCAAAAGTGTTAGGATCATCGAGGCTGAAACCAGAAGTGAGAAGGGCAGTCTCGAAGAGTAACAGTGTCAAGTCCTTAACAGACTTGTCGTTCTTGTCAGCATCCGCTCGCTTCCTCAACTCTTCCATTATTCGATTCTCTGGGTTGATCTCCATGGTCTTCTTGCTCGACATGTAACCAGACATGGAGGAATCCCTCAGAGCTTGTGCCTTCATTATCCTCTCCATGTTTGCAGTCCATCCATATTCACCAGTGACTAGGCAGCAGGGTGAGTCAACAACGCGGTCAGAGACGACTACTTTTTCAACCTTGTCACCCAGGACTTCCTTGATGACCTTGCAGAGCCCTGCAAATTTCTCCTTTAGATCTTCCTTTTTCTTCTTCTCATCCTCACTCTCATCCATCTTCAGTCCCTCCTTCGTCGCAGAGACCAGCTTCTTGCCCTCAAAGTCCTTCAGCTGGCCAACTGCATACTCATCAATTGCATCAACCATGAACAGAACCTCGTAGCCCTTCTTCTTCAGCTTTTCAAGGAAAGGAGAGTTCTCCACTGCCTTTTTGCTTTCGCCAGTGATATAGTAGATATCATTCTGGCCTTCCTTCATTCTTGTAACATAGTCCTTGAGGCTTGTCATCTCATCACCGCTCTTGGTGGAGTGGAACCTCAACAATTCAGCAATCTTAGACCTGTTCTGAGAGTCTTCATGAATACCAAGCTTGAGATTCTTTGAGAATGCCTCATAAAACTTAGTGTAATCCTCCTTGTTCTCAGCAATTTCAAAGAAGAGCTCAATACATTTCTTCACCAGGTTCTTGCGGATAACCTTGAGGATCTTGTTCTGCTGGAGCATCTCTCTTGAGATGTTGAGGGGAAGGTCCTCAGAGTCTACAATTCCCTTGATAAAGCTCAAGTACTCAGGAATCAATTCCTCACAGTTATCCATGATGAAAACACGACGAACATAAAGCTTGATATTGTTGAGCTTCTTCCTTGTATCAAAGAGATCAAACGGAGCCCTTTTAGGCACAAACAGAACTGCCTTGAACTCAAGTTGGCCTTCAACCGAGAAGTGTTTCACAGCCAAATGCTCCTCCCAGTCATTGGTGAGACTCTTGTAGAAAGCAGCATACTCTTCCTTTGTGATCTCTTCAGGCTTCCTCATCCAGATAGGCTTCTGCTTGTTGACCAATGACCATTCATGGGAAACCTCCTTGATCTTCTTCTTTTTCTTCTCTTTCTCTTCCTTCTCCTCATCAACATCTTCCACCTTGCCTTCCTCAGTGTCTTTCTTGTCTTCTTCATCCTCGTCATCTGAGATTTCTTTCTCTGTGGTTTTCTCAGTCCACAGGGAGATGGGGTAGCTGATGAACTCAGAGTGCTTCTTGATCAAGTCTTTGAGGCGCCGTTCCTCAAGATATTCCAACTATAATAATGCATACAAAGTTAGCAATCAGTATCATCAACTATCTTATTTTTCAAGCATGAAAGATTAAACAATGATACTAAAATGAATAGGTAAATCGCCAATTACATCTCCAAAACAGTTGCTATAACAGCTAATAGTCAGCAAAAATCACACTTGTATATATTGGGATAATCTACAACAACAAACAACAGCCTAACAAAACAAAGATAACTGTGATTCTCGACATTCCATAGTGTCATCCATATATTTTCTAAAATATTTATGTGCCAAACACTGGTATATTCAATAACACATGAGAATGCAAAGAGATCTGCAGAGAAAAATAGACAAAATACATTTTTTCAGAATAATTTACTATATGGAAGATTTCTACTTCCACAATACACCCATTTCCAACTCCAATGTCATATCATTTCTCTATGCTTCCATGTTGACATATAAACTAATTCAGTACACTTGAATTCATATCCACAAGTTCTGATTCCAAATAAACCATTCGTTGACAGCTTGTTCAAAAAATAATGGAATAAAAAAAATTAAACTATTTTCAAAAGGAAACCATATCCGTCTTTGGTAAACAAAACATACAAATAATATCAAATCAATAATAAGACGAGTTACTTTTCTCTTAATTCATGAGAACATGCCTTTGCCACGCAATGACAATTATATATACACTTCATAACTCACAATAAATTAATTTTTAATTCTAATTTTCACACATATCCAGAACAAAATTTAAAAAAATGAATGGAAAGCTGAGAAATTCTTAACCGATAAAATAATGTGAAATTGGAATATATACCCAGCAGAAACTGAATCTATACATGCGTTAAATTATTCAAATAATTCCGAACCTTTCTTCTCAAGTCCGTCGTAGTAAATCGTTAATGTGACGACAAACCACAGAACCCTTTGGCATTTTAGTGTGTACCTGATCCTCCTTGAGGTAAAGAGTTATTTTTGTTCCTCTTCCGAGGTTCTCGCCGGAGGTATCCCGGGTAACCGTGAAGGAACCCCCTGCCTGTGACTCCCAAACGTATTGCTCGTCATCGTTGTGCTTAGTGGTGACCACGACCCTCTCAGCCACCAGATATGCAGAATAGAACCCTACTCCAAATTGACCGATCATGCTGACATCAGCCCCAGCAGCGAGAGCCTCCATGAACTCCTTGGTACCCGACCGAGCAATTGTACCAAGATTGTTGACAAGATCGGACTTCGTCATGCCGATACCGCTATCGATGATAGACAAGGTGCTGGTTGCCTTGTCAGGAACGATATGGATAAAGAGCTCAGGCTGAGCATCGAGCTTGCTCTTGTCCGTGAGGCTCTCGAACCGAATCTTGTCCAAGGCCTTCAATACGAAAGATAGCGGAAATAAAAAACGATTTAGTAAAAAAACAAAATCCTGTGTGGATTAAGAAGATTATGGAGAACAAGATATCACATCAGAGGAGTTGCTTATGAGCTCGCGAAGGAAGATCTCTTTGTTGGAGTAGAAAGTATTGATGATGAGACTGAGAAGCTGGTTGATCTCCGCCTGAAAAGCAAAGGTCTCAGTCTCGGCCGCCATGGCAGACTCCGAAGGGAGAACGCGATCTAACTCGAAGAAGTAGTCGTCGGGGAAGTGGGGTGCTAGAGGCTAGGGTTGAAGGAAGAGGAAGAATATATACCGGAGAGAAGCCTAACATCTTCTAGATTTTTCTATAGATCCACAAAACCAGACCAAACTACAAAATTGCAGGTTCCAAATCCGATAAGGATTCTAGATGTTTCTATGAAAGAAAAAAAATGTGGAAGCCTAACATCTTCTAGATGTTTCTATGATAGAATACATACCACACTTTGTCTAATTTGTTGGAAATAATTGTATATAAATAAAAATAAACATTTTACGATGTTATTTAATTAGATAATAATTAATATTGAATTTGTAGAGAAATGTGAGGGGAAAAAAATCCGGCAAAAAGCCTACTTTATTGTATTCACTTGTTTAATTAAGCGAAAAAAATCTCGTTGATGCCTTCCATGATCAAATAAACACGCCAGTTAAAGCATCGGCCCATCATCTTATCTTTGGTGGAAAATTAAACCGGGCTCTTCCTACGGTTTAGGTTTCAGACTCCGGCGGCGGCTGGCGAGGGCCTCCTCCTCCTTCTCCTCCCGCCATGACGTCCGTCCGCTTTGCCTTGTCGACCGCCCTTCCTCCGATCCGTGCGGCGGTGTCTCGTATGAAGCAGGAGATGGTTCGGCGGGAGCTGGAGAACTGCCACCTCCTCGCCGGGATCTGGTGCCACGGCCTTACGGTGCGCCAGCTACAGGCCCTTCGTGGATCGCTTCCTCCCACCGCTAAGCTCATCGTTGCCAAGAATACGCTCGTGGAGAAGGCCATCGCCGGCACCAGGTGGGAACCTCTCCAGCCCTGCGCCAAGGGGATGAACGCCTGGCTCTTTGTTCATTCTGACGAGATCCCTCCCGCTCTCAAGCCCTGCCGCGATTTCCAACGGGATTTTAAGCTCGCCCTCAATGACTTCACCGGTGCCGTCTTCGAGGGCCGCCTCTACGGACCCGACGACTTTCAGGCCCTCGAGACGATGCCCACGCGGATGGAATCGTACGCCTATTTTCTCGGTTGCTTGCAGACTCCCGCTGTCTCCCTATTGAGCGTATTGGAGTCGCCGGAGAATGGTTCTGACCAAGCCGCTGAAAGAGTCACTGCAGTAGCCACGTCTGAGAAATAGAAGCTAGATATTTGCAGTATGCAATCCCTATCTCATCCCGTTTCTCTTTCATGGCTATTGTTATATTCCTTCGATTGCCTTTTTAGTGTCTAATCCTTTTCTAGAAGAGTATTCAGCACTATGAGAGCAATGTGAACTTGCATAACTTACCATTAGGACCTCCTCCTCCATGAACTAGCAGCCTAATGTGTTTCTACAAGTCAAGGGTAACAAGTTGATTTTGTTTTGCTACTGACTTGGTTTGCAATCAGTGAATTAACCAATTGATGTGAGAATAAAAAAGATAATCTAATTTCTACAACTTTTTTATCGTAAAATGAAACAAACTCTATTGTAGGTAAACTTGTGAGTCTAATATGAATCAGAACATTAAGTTTTAACTATAGATTCTAAACTAGATTGTAATGGAGACTGAGTTGGTAAAGGAAATATACTATACATGTGTTTTCAGTTTGCTTAGTGGATTATTCATAAAAAACTATGCAAATGAAATTTTGATGCTGGCACCTAATGTCTTTCTTGATCACATGACGATCAATGAAATAGTCAATTGATATGATACAATAACTTCTACACGTATTATCAAATAATAAAATAAGCTTTATTGTAGATAAATTGTGAATCAAATATGAGTCACAGCATTGGGTGTTGGCTATAGGTTTCAAAGTAGATTCTAATTAATCCCCAGTTTACTCTGAAAGAAAGATCGATTGTGGAAGCAAAGGAATTCAAAGTGGAAACAATTTCTAGGGGAAAGGAAGAGAAAAGAAAATAAGAAGGGAAAAGAAAAGAATCCCTAGGGAAAGGAATGTTAAAAATTAAAGAGTTTTGCACAATAGTAGAAGGTTGAGGATAGACAAAGTGGGTAAAAATAAAAATTTTCAATGCATTTCGTAGATAAACAAATTGCCTATTTATAGGTTAATACACAACAGATTCACTAATCTACTAACTCCTCAATATTAATCACTAACTCCTCATTCACTATCCACTAACTTGACAATACAACCATTATCCAATTATCTTTTGTCCACTAAGCCAATTACATATCTACTACTTCAAGTACATCGAACCTGCACAACTTTCTATAGCCACTTTCACCACTAATTAAAACATAATAATTTTATTTATCAACTCATCAACCCACTAACATTTATATAAAATTTAATCAACAATCTCTCTCTTAGAGCGTCATTCCTAATGCAATAATCAGATTAATAAGAGTTTAAACTTTAAAACTCCATGTAGAAACACCAAGTAGCTTTCTGAGCTTCTGAAAAGCAGGAAATTTTAGATGCTTGGTTAGTATATCAACAATTTGATTCTCACTTCTACAGTCAACAAGACTAATGATTCCATCATCCGTGAGATTCCTCAAAAAATGATACCTTATATCTATGTGTTTACTTCAACCATGTGCCAGTGGATTTTTGGAAAGCTTTGTTATTATTAAGAGGAGCCTTGGCGCAACGGTAAAGTTGCTGCTTTGTAACCTAGAGGTCACAGATTCAAATCCTGAAAACAACCTCTGATAAAAAAAAACAGGGTAAGGTTGTGTACAATTGATCTTTTCCCGGGACCTCGCATGGTGGGAGCTTCGTGCACCGGGCTGCCAGATAAAAAGTGAATAGATACTATGATTTAGTATTATTAGGTGCTACACTTTAGTATAACCAGATGTTATTGTTTGGTCCAGTAGTTTTATTTCATGTTGACTGTCATTTGTTGTTTAGTGCTTTACCAATAGTGATTAAGTAGTACTTGTAGGATTGAGAAATTGAGAGGTTTGATATTAGTTTTTTATTTTTATTTAAAATTTGTTTATATTTTCAAATCAAATTTATGAAGTGGAATAATATAAAAGTGTATACATGATTTTACTTGATTCATAATCCAGATTGAATTACTACTCCAAGACTCATAACCTTTTCAGAGCTATCTCGTCGGATAATTCACTAAAAAAAGCTCTATTATTCGAAACCTTTCGAACTCAAAGAGCATGCATATACACAAATATAAATGAAAAGTAACACATTATCTTCCATTGAAAGTTTAAATACAAATGTAAATGAAATGCAAATTATACCAAGTATTGAGATGAGAGATGTAGCTTGGTTGTCGGTGGAGTGGTATAACGAAGCTTTTTGATTGTAGAAATCGAGTGTACCACTTAAGATAATCGAGTGAGTTACTTTCATGACTGCTTCAACCTTTCTTTTATATACCTTTTCCAAACGCCCAGATAGCCTTCCAAGCATCTCTAACTCGGACTATCGATTAGACAATTCGGTCATTCCAAGTCCCTAGACCCAATCTAGATGACTCCACCTTAGCCTTATTCGCTTTGACACATTTTTGGAATTTACCTACTCCAAGCGCCTAGACCAAAAGATTGGATCCACTTGCCATCTATGCTTCTAGATCTCTCGTATCACTCTCATGGTGCTCGTTCTTGCCAAAAATGTCATTCTAAGCACCTAGATCTCGAGGTTCCTAGAAATCTAGTCCAGGGGCTTAGAACTCGAGGTGCCTGGAAACTCCCTCCAAGTGCTTGGACCTTCGAGGCACTTAAAAACTCCGTCCAGTGCCGGGAAATTTGCAGTTTTGGATTAGCATAGAGACAATACAAGTAGGACAGCTTCCTAACTGTTCAATCTCAACTTCGGAGTCTAAGTTGAACCCTTAGTTGAATCATCACCTAATTCCACTCCGGAAGCTTACCTACCAAACATTTGATCTACCTGATCTATTTAGACTTTCACTGCTTGACATTTAATCTCCTAACTCCCTATGACTTCCTCCCTTGATGTCTGGTCATCACAGACTCACCGAGTTGTCTTGCCAAATGTATGGTCCTTTCTGATCCATCTGGACTTTCTACTAGTTGTTTGATCTTCCGTAATTCAACTGGGTTTCTTGCCTGGTGTTTGATCCTGTTGATCCGTCAAGACTCTTTGCCTAGTTTCCAATCCACCTGACCTACTAGGATTTTCACTACATTTTCTAATATCTGATCAACCTGACCTACTAGATATTTCGTGCTAAATTATGCATACTTAACATTCACATCAACTCACAAGCAATTCCTAACTTTAAACCTCGGTTCCTATATCAAAATAAGTAGTGATGCTTTCTGCACCAATAATTTCTCCTTTTTTGATGTATAACAATCGTTTAAAGTTAGGAGAATATATTAAATCATTGAAATATAAAATTCACATGAAAGTCTGATGTGCACTCACCCCTTGAATGCATTCTCATCTCTCCTAAATTTTCTATCTTTAAACACTCTCTCTCCTCTTCGAATGAACACTTTCCTTGAATGCATTATATTTCTAACTTTAAACACACACTCTCTCCCTTTAGCATATATCAAAACATACAAGATAATTATCTACCAAAAATCAACAATAGATAAATGTTAAGCAAAACTTCAAACTCTCCCTAAAGTTTCTATGTTTTTGAAAATATTGCTCCTCTTTTCAAAATGAATATTCCTATATTTTAAAAAAATACTATCTCTTTTTCAAGAGAACACTTAACTTCTTTTTCAAAAATAAAACCTTTCAAACCTAAGAAGTTTACTTAAGCTTGCCTTTTGAAAACTAATAAACTTGAAGTTTAAAAATACAAATTCACTTTTAAAAATTTAAGAGAGTTTTCTTTAACACTTAAGATCAAAATTTTCTTTTTGAAAACATATATTTTCAAGCTCAAAAACTCATATTCTCCCTTTTCATTTGTGTTTTTTCCCTTTATGAAAACTTAAAATTTTAGAAACACTCTTTTCAAAGTTTGAAAGAGAAACTCTTTTTAAAACATTATAAGACTATAAACTTAAACTTTAAATCACCTAACTCTCATATGTTTTAAAAATCTAAGAAATATTTTCAAAGTAATTAGCAAACAAATAAATAAACAATAAAAGGCACCTGAAAACAATGCTATTATCATTATCAATAAACATTTGTATTAATATTCCTAAGACTCCAAGCATAAATCCTAGTATTAATATCATTGTGGTGTGTCCTTGAAGTAAACATTTTAAGTTTAAATTTAGCTAAGCTAACTCTTATCTTCCTTTATAATACTTTCAGAAGTTTAACTCTTATCTGCCAAATTTAGATTCAACTAAGTTACTTAAGAAAAATGCTAATTTAAGATCAGATAACTAAGCATCACTTAGATTGACAAGTTTACTTTTAACTTTCCTCTTGTTTAAAGTTTTAACAATCCATCAGATTCAAGTAAATTACTCAAGTTAACTTCAACTCTTAAAATTTTCTCTCTCCCATAAAATAACATCTCAATTATCATGTTAAATACACTTTTTAGTTTTCAAATTATTATTTTAAGTTTTAGGCAACTTTCATGTCAAATTCTAATTAAGTTTTCAACTTAAGTCTAATTTAATTTTATTTCAAAAAATATTATGTTTAAAAACCATTATGAACTTAAGTTTTGAACCTAGGAAAAAATTTTGTAAATTAAAAATTTGTAAATTAATTTTTAGTATGAACTTGAGATAAATTTTTAATTCCAAAAATAAGTTTGAAATTAGCATAATAATTTTAACCTTAATATATAATTTTAAAAATACAATAATTTTGAAAAATAATCTTTTAAACTTTAATATTTAAAATCATTTGAAAATTTTGTAAAGGATAATTCAGAAATATTATGAATTTAATTATGATATTATTATTAATTTTAAAAATAATTTTTAAACTTACTTTTTAAAAACATTTGTGATAACTTAATTTTTTTAAAAATATTAAATATTTCATAAATAATTTTGCAAAATAAATTTTTTAGACTCCCCCTAGATTCTAAGCTCCCTTAGGTTGGTGTCAGTAATGAGTTCACATAGTATTAGTTTTATTTTACCTAATTTATCTCACTCAATCTAGATTCACAATATATGATAACCTTAAATGTTTTGTAAGATGATTTTTTATTTTTATTTATTTAGTTTAATGATGATTATGGGAAGGTGTTTGATCTTGGGTTAGATTCAAGTTTAGCTTTATGTTAGTTAAGTGTTTATTTTCTAAATCAGCTTCCAGGTCATGGCGAGACACATGGGTTTCTTTGATATCAGAATAATGACTATTTCCTTAAATTAAGTTGATATGAGAAACTTATACTTGACTAACTTAGAACTAAACTTTGATTTAACTAGATTAGAACTAAGTGTGTTAGCTTTAATTAGTTCTACTCAACTGGGTGCACCAGGTAGGATGCGCCTTGTCTAGCTTAAACATGCACTTCGATAAGTTTTCCTAACTTATTATCAGCTCACTTAATTCTAATACTATATTATTGAGATTAAATTACATTCTTTTTTATCTAGCCATTCTAAATTAAGCAATAAAAAATAACTAATCATGCTATCTTATCTAATTAAAAAAAATAAATAATTTATTAGCTCCCTTGAATTATAGTTTTGATAGGTCTTGTTCACATAATGAACTTAACATTTGGAGATCCAATATTGATTGTATCCAATTCGGTTAATTAAACAAGTTTTTAGGACTTATGCTTGGACTCAACTTTTAGCATTTCGACTAAGTGAAAACATATAAGACTTGTTGGTTGAGTTAGCTTTAAATCCGAGTTTAAACTTGTTGTACATAGCTCATTGGGATCCAAGCATCATATTTAAAAACTTGGAACCTAAGTGAACTTTTCCAACACATCCTTGAGTTCCTTAACTTGTCTGTTCA
>JBAMHZ010000103.1:2374147-2385481 GCA_037177395.1 Alpinia galanga | reverse complement strand
ACAAGTTATCCTAATTGAATAAGAAAAATAAGTTAACCGTGGATCAAAGATGCCTCGTTTCTTTTTTTTATCGGCAGTAGGTATTATGATGATACTTGATGTGACGTTGTGGCGATGAATGCATGCAAATATTGTACTACTACTCCGACAAGAAGATCTCACTCCTATTCCGGTATCTTTTAGTTCTACTCTCCTTTATATGTCTAGATTTTTAGATGTGGTAACATAAGAGAAAGTCGCCTATGCTTTACTACCTCACCCGAGCAACGTTTTACACTCATGACCAAATTTACCAATAGAGGTACAACAATTACTTGAGAGTTTGCGGATTTAGTGCCAGAGGATCTTCCTCTAGGACTAACACTCATGAGGGACATTCAGAACCAGATTGATCTCATATCGGATTCGAATCTACCTAATAAACCAGCTTATCGTATTAGTCTGAAAGAGGCCAAAGAGTTGCAGTGATAGGTAGTGGAGCTCTTAGACCGAGGATACATATATGAAAGTATAAGTCCGATTCAAGGATCTTTTCTAAAATCGGTCTCAAGAGTGGCTATCATCAAATTAGTTCATATTGGGAGATGAATGGAAGACGACGTTCAAGACAGGGTAGATTATACAAGTGGATGGTTATATCTTTTGGACTATCCAATGCATCGAACACTATTATGAGGCTCATGCATCAAGTACTGCGGTTTTTCATGAACAATTTTGTTGTGGTTTACTTCAACGATATTCTTATTTATAACCCGACTTGGACTTCACATTTTGATCATCTACGAGCGATTTTTGGGAAAATTAAGGATGAATCCTTATTTCTCAACCAGAAGAAATGTCAGTGACTTTTCTCAGATTTATTATGTCCACAGAGGGTGTACATGTAGATCTATCAAAGATAGACGTTATCTTAGAGCGGCCAAAATTGAAGATCTTGCACGACATTCGGAATTTTTATGGGTTAATTTCCTTCTATCATCGATTTATCCAAAACTTTACTACTTTAATTGCTCTGATCACTAAGTATCTAGAGAGAATAAATTCCAAGTGGTTCGAAGAAGCAGAGGTTAGCTTTCAATTAGTCAAACAGAAGATAACCGAGGCTTTAATTCTAGCACTTCTGATTTCGAGAAGGTATTTGAGGTATATTATAACGCATTAGACAGCATTGGTGGTGTCCTTAGTCAAGATGGATGACCCGTTGCCTTTTTCAGTGAGAAATTATTCGATTCTAAATGAAATTAATCTACTTATGACATAGAGTTCTATACTATCATTCACTTCTTGAAGCATTGGCGACACTATCTTATACAGAGGAAATTTATCCTATTTACGTATCACGAGGATTTGAAGTACATCAATGGACAACACAAATTAAGCAGATGGCATGTTAAGTGAGTGGCTTATTTGTAGAAGTTTATTTTCACGCTAAGGCACCAGGCAGGGACCCTAAATCGTGTAGCGAACGCTTTGAATCAATGATCTTCCTTATCGCTATGAGGATCAGAGTTACTGGTTTCTAATCTTTTACGAAGTTATATATAGTAGACCCATCCTTTGGTAGAATCTTACAAAAAGTGACAGAGGGCCTTCGCTATGACTCTGTGCTACATAACGATTTTCTATTTTGAAAATTACAATTGTGCATTCTAGAATGCTCATTGAGGTAATAAATTTTAGATGAGTTGCATAATGAGAGACACTTTGGCCATGATAAGACTTTAGCTCTCATATCGTCTAATTTCAATTAGCACAAGCCGAGCAGTGATGTACATTTTGTAGATATATATCATGTGTGCCAACAATCTAAGGGGATCCTCACTAATGCTAGTTTATATAATCCCTTATCAATTCCCGAAGCTTCGTGGATTGATATGAGCATGGATTTCATACTTGGACTATCAATTCCCGAAGATACCTATATTTTAGAGAGATTGTTCAATTATATGAGATCCTACATTCCATTATCTCATATACCAAATTCATCAATCGGTTTTGGAAGAGTTTGTGGAGTAAAATGGATACCTAGTTAAATTTCAGCAACGTCTATCATCCGCAAACAAATGGTAAGATCAAGGTAGTCAATCGAAATTTGGACAACTTATTGAGATATTTGATGGGTTCTAAATCAAAGGAGTGGAATTTGGCTCTGCCTCAGGCGGAGTTCGCTTACAACAAATTGAAGAACAGAACCACTAGGCTTTCCCCTTTTAAGATAGTCTATGGATGGAACCTATCTAGGGTACTAGATTTAGCCCCCATCCCATGCACAAGATAGCATAATCGTAAGATGGATGAGATGACAAAGCACCTTCAGAGTATCCATGAGCAGGTCAGGCAGACTATTCAGGAGAGCAACACTAAGTACAAAAAAAGAGTTGACAATCATCGTTGTCCAGTGTTTTTCGATGTGGGAGATTTAGTGTGGGCAGTGCTGCCCCGTGACCATTTTCCTATTAGAGAATACGACAAGCTTAAGAAGTGAAAGATTGAACCTTATGAGATTCTACAAAAGATCAACGTAATGCTTATAGGTTGCATCTCTTTACCCACTTGAAGACCTCTAACATATTCAACATCAAACACCCGAGTCCTTACGCCAGAGAAGGTAATGACACTATTTAAAACTCAAGGACAACTTCTTCTCAACCTGGGGCATCTGATATAGGAGCATCCAATAGTATGGCTAATTCTTATCTTACGCACAATTTTGCCTCCTTTTGAGCCATGACAAAGAGTCATTTAAACCTCCAATAAGGATTTCGACACTCCCATAGACCCCTGGCATGAAATTACTTCATTCTAAGCCTTGGCAACAAGAAGTTGAACTCTCTAGCAACCAACACTGTCTACCCGTGCCCACCGGCACGGGTGTGCTTCATTCTAGATCAAAACGAGAAGAAAATGAAATTCTCAAAAGCCAATACGGTTGTGTCCCACTCTAGGACTTGACGAGATGTTCCCACAAGGAACATGACCTAATCGTGTTCCCTGCCATCGGCACAGCTAGGCCATGCCCAAGGGCATGATCGTGGCACGTCGCACATCACAACTCAAAAAGGGCTTTATTTTGTTATTTTTTCTATTTGTTTAAAATTTTTCTATTGGTTTCGAATTTTTCTTAATTTCTAGACTATTTAAACAAGGGTTAGGGCCCTTGTAAAGATATCTTGTTTTGGTTTAATAAAGTTTCTTTCATTTAAATTTAAAAGCGGCTACTCTTTGTTTGCAAATTTCTTCCTCTTTTGATTTCTCTGCAATCCTTTATTCAAACGTCACATGCAGGAAGGATTCCAATCCCCCTTTCCCCTGCATCACCTGCTATGTTATATGGAGTTAAATATTGGACTATAACTTGAGCACATGAGTAGAAGATGCAAATTGCAAAGATAAAAATGTTAAAATAGATGTATGGACATATAGGAATAGATAAAAAAAAATGAGAACATTAGAGCGAAAGTTAGAATGCACCTATTAAGGAAAAATTTAGGAAGGCGTTTAAGATGGTATGGACATAATACCTAGACAACCGATAGATGCTCCAGGTAGACAATGTGAAATTATTACAAATATACAAATTAAATGAGAAAGAAGAAAACCAAAGAAGATTTAGTTAACAACGATAAAACAAGATAAAATTTATTTAAATATAGATGGTAATATAATAGGGAATAGAGCTCAATGGCTTAGGAGGATTCATATAGTCAACCCTACCTAATGAGATAAAGTTTGATTGTTGTTGTTGTTATATATACATAAAACTTTGTTAGGATCGTTGATGTCGCTAGGGAGTGAATAGAGATTACATTCGATCTTAATTGTCATTTGTTCATATTTGTCTACAAACAATTAATAAAAAGGACAACCCAGTATACGAAACTGCCGCCAATGCGGGGTCCTAGAGAAGAATTTATCATACATAGTCTTATCCTACTTTGTAAGAGGTTATTTCCATGACTCAAACCCGTGACTTCTAAGTCACACAACTACTTTACAATTGCACCAAGGCTCCCCTTCTGTTTACAGACAATTAATATGCAACAAAAATAATAAAAAATAAAAATAAAAACACAAAACAAGTATAAACCAAGATTTTTACATATTTAGAATCTTCGATTCCTACTTCACGACCTAACTTACTAACGTGAGCACCACTACTCTTTCTCCTTCTCAAATATACTCCGAAGGTGAAGAAACCTCTTACAACTTATTATTTACAAACAACACAAACCAAATACAAAGATAAGAGTGAAAATGGAATACAATGTAAACAAACTATTTACACAAGTATTTGTTGCTTTATTCGTTGTTTGGTTGCTTTAGATTGCTCCCCGAAGGTCTAGAATAAAGCAGCACTTCCCCTTCATGTTAGGATCTTGAGTGTTGCTAGAAGAGGGGGCGGGGGAGGGGGGTGAATAGCGATTCTCCCGTTTCGTTGTCGTTCGCTCGTGTTCATCTACAAGTTAGTTAGCGCGTAGCAGAAATATAATAGAAATGCAATAACAAAGACAATACAAACATAATACAACCGATATAACATAGTTCAGAATTTTAATTCTTACTCTACGATAATCCGTGAAGGGGAGCCTTGGTGCAACGGTAAAATTGCTGCTTTGTGACTAAGAGGTCATGGGTTCAAATCCTAAAAACAGCCTCTTGCAAAAAAAAAAAACAGGGTAAGGCTGCATACAATGGATCCTTCCCCGGGACCCCGCATGGCGGGAGCTTCGTGCACCGGGCTGCCTTTTTTTTTTTACTCTACGGTAATCCGTAAGGTAGATCACTCCTAAAATAAGCTCCACTAGCTTTCTCCTTTAGGTAGACACCAAGGTGGAGTAAACCTTGCTTACATATGAAGCTTACAACCAAAACACAAGCAAAAATTACAAATACACAAATATTACAAGTAAATAAAACTTTACAAAAAGAATGTTTTTGCTTATGAGCTCTTTGGTTGTTTAGATGGCTTGGAGGTGTAGATTAAAGCAGCAAATCCCCTTCAAAATGTCTTAGAACTGGTAGCCCTTCCTTCTCCACGAGCTCTCCTTAAATAAAGTCTTCTTGGGCTGATTTCCTATCACCAGTTGACTGGCCTTACCTATTAGTCGATTGGCGTCGTGACCGTTGTAAGACAACGGCTATCAAATGGTTCAATTTACGTCAAATAAGCGAACAGTCGACTGGTCAATCGACAGTCGGTAATCACCAATTAATTGGTCTATCTCTCCAGTCGACTGGACAAGCTTCTATGCTCTGATCATTCTTCACCAGTCGACTGGTCATCCATACCAATTGACTGATAAACCTTAAAACTGAGGTTTACACCCCCAAGTGTGATCCCTTCACACTCTTATAACTCTCTTTAACCTAGATCTCAGTCTTCAAACCACTTCCATCAGCCTCACACTTCCATGCACTAACTTCAAGTGCTTCCATCAACCTAGTCATGCTAAATGCCAAGAGGTCACACCTCCGAGACTTCCCCTTAGCCTTGACCTCAACCTTCAAGTTACTTTCATCAACCTCACGCCTCCATACGCTAGCCTTCAAGTGCTTCCATTGGTTTAGTCGTGCTATGGTTCTTGGACTTTCCCTTACCAAGTGTATACTCTTGGACTTTACCTTGCTAAGTATCCATACTTGGACTTTCCCTTTATCAACTCCATGTTGGACTTCTCCTTTGCCAACACCATGTTGGACTTTCCTTGCCAAGTATCTATACTTGGACTTTTCCAATTGCCAACTCAATGTTGGACTTCTCCTTTGCCAAGTCAATACATTTGGACTTTTCATGCCAAGTCTCTACTACTTAGACTTTACCAACAATCTCCACTATGACACATATGGTCAAATCACATTGTAATATATATGTTGACAAACATCAACCGTTGTCAAATATTCATTGTTAAACATCAAAACATAACTCAAACCCAACTCAAATTTGGTCAATCTGATTTAGATTGATTGCACCAACACTTCAAAGTCTCCAAGAAACTCCTCAAATCTTCTACGAAACTCTCTTTTATAAGATTGTTGTTGCACTGATTTCCTCCAATCAGTCGATTGCCTTATCCCATCAATCGATTGCTCCATTGAATTTAAACCTTACAGTCATAAAATGGCTTTCTCTAGATGGGATTTAACCATAAATGTTGACTGCTCATAAACCAGCTAAAAACTCCAAACTTGTGGTTTCGGGTTCATCAATCTCATACCAAGCTAACTGTTTGTTTTGGTTTTGAGTTGAAAATACTATTCCAAGACTAAAAACGTTGTTCCCAATCAATTGTTGATGTTCAACAGTCAACTACTGCTGCAATAATCAAGCATCATAGTCAACTAATACTGTTTATAATGTTAAAATCACTATTCATGCCAAATTTTCTGATATCAATTGATCCCTATATCTCTGATACTTTCTTGTACGACTAGTATAGGTTATCCTCTACTTAATATGGTCTCATCCTTACCTAATATTGAGTCAATATTGACATACTAGGACTTTCCATCCTTTCCTAAAGACTTTTCATCCTATAGCTTAATTGCCCAACATTCAATTACTTATAATTTATCAAAACTTTACTGACATCAAACATCTTACTGTTTGGACTTTCATTCTTGATCCTAGTAACCAATCAACTTTAATCTGATGGGACTTTCCCAATGTCAAACATCTAGTCATCATTGACCTATTTGGACTTTCATACTCACTTAACATCTAGTTCTCCATGACCTATTAGGATTTTCCACACTTGTCTAACATTCAGTCTTTCATGGCCTATTAAAACTTTTGTCAAGTGTTCGATCAACAGTGACCCACTTAGACTTTGTCTTTCATGCAAAGTGTAGTCAATCATGATCCACTTAAAATTTTCACTTGCCAACACCCTATTAAACTTCCTACCGCTAAGTGTCCAGTTCTCCATAACTCACTTAGACTTTTTACTATCAAATATCTAGTCCTCCATGACCCACTTAGACTTTTCACTTACCAATGCCCTATTAGACTTCCGACCATCAAGTATTCGATCCTTCATGACTCACTTGGACTTCACTACATGTTAATTTTTTGATCAATCTTGACCTACTTAACTTTTTGCTCAACTAACTAACATCAAAATATATATACATCATGATTAACTTGCCCAAGATCGATTGCACCAATAATCTTCTTTTAATCACACTTGACCAACAATTTCCCTTTTGAAAAGTATTACTCGGTCACATATTGTTCTCGAACTTGGTTAACGTTGACTATAGGTCAATTGCATCAATAATCCTCTTCTGTTTTGATGTTTGATAATATATTTAAGTTAGGTTATCCTATTGATCCAGTCGCTTCTTATGCTAAATTATAATGAAGATTTTTTAACTTAAACCCTTCATTCTCCCCCTTTAGCATATATCAAAAAGGCTTTATATACTTCAACCTTATTCTCCACTCATCAACATCTCAAATCCTTCATTCTCCCCTTTTGGCCATTCATATGGCTAAAATACATCTATCATTTATTCTCCCCCTTTCATACATAGATCGTTCTTCATGCCTTTAAGAAGGACCTCCCCCAAAAGGCATATTCTCCCTTAACGATTGCATCAACAATATTTTAGAGTTCCTAAACCTCTAGAAAGTTCTAAAATTCTAAATCACAAGATTAAAAGTTTAACTTGAACTTAACCTCCCCCTTAAAGTTTCATTCTCCTATTTTCTAACTCCTCTTTTCATTTTCACTAAGAAACTTTCCAGTTCATCAATCGACTGAAACTAGTCGCAGTCGACTGATGCCTAATGATCTTATAATTTAGTTTTCTAACTAACTTCGAAAATGCATAAGTAATTCTATAGTTTTTAAAAAAAACTTGAAACCTCATGCAGACATTACGTATGTCAAATACTATAGGAGAAAAATAATTTTTTATGAAAATATCAATTATTTTCAAAGAGTGACAAAAAGTGAAAACTCATTAAAAATTCAATGTTTCATCCTAATTTTATATCAATTCTATCAATAATGATTTCTATCAACAAATAAAATTTACTATTATTTTAAAAATATTTTCAAAATCAATTTTCAATCATGATCTATAAGTCAAGTGTACATAATTTTTATATTAGTTTTCTCCATATTTGGTCCATATAAAATTCTTGTCATTTAATGAAAGCTTAGTTCATTTGATGCAACCTATCAGCACATTGAACTTAACTCATTATCCTAACATTTTACTTATGTATAATGTGTCTCAATATACACACAAATCATCCTATAATCTTTATGAGATGTAAATTAATTCTTCTTTTATGCATAACTTTCGAATAAATCAAGCTTAAATGTGCTTAAATAATGCACGATGTCATAACATGACAAAATAAAAAACTATATATTAAAATTGCAAGTTTTATACAATCATGTATGACATAATATCACCCCCATGGGCTCAAGCGAGTTGGTACTCGAGCAAAATGTTGCCCATGGAAGCAAGGTCGATCCCCAGAGGAAACCCTAGAAGTATAACCTGCCCGCCTAGGAGGCCGCTCGGTTACCATAATTTACTTCCCTTACGATAACTGTGGGGCCAGTTGGTAGAGGCCGCTAGGGTGACAATTTCACCTTTTGCCCTATGTATGACATAATATCATAGCATATAACACACAAAGCCATACAAATGTGAAATTAACATTATATAACAAAAATATCTAAATTTTCAATCTAAGCGACATTGTCTAAAATTATGTCAAATTCATAATTTTACATAAAAACAGACCACCTCCCTCAGGTGTGTCAAACCCTAAACTTGACACACTATTAACCCTCTCTTAATATACAATGTTGATCAATTTAAACTTCTATTTTCATTAGCACATTCTAAAATTTTTTAGAATAAAATTCTAATTTCATTTTCAAAGTATCACTATACCTCGAAAATGCTTTATAGTGTCAACTTTACTATGGTTAGATTAATCACCCTTCCACTCTAAGTTAACACACCTATACTCATTTAGTGTGAGGGGATCACACACTCAGGAATCCATTACTTATTGGAGCTTCTTAGGTTTACTATGTATTCATTAGAGATAACTCTCCTAGACCTTCCTACTTACTCTCCTTGGCTTCTTTGAAATTAGTCATTGTAGTCTCATCAAGGTCTAGATGACCTCCCTTCTACCCTTAACTCCACTCCTAAATCTAAATTAGTTCTATAGTTATATGAAACTCTATGGTATGTCGGCATACTCTCCTTGGACTTAGATTTGTGTCTCAAACCTATTTTGTCCTTACACAATTCTAGCTTATCAAACCCTAGATTTTATTTCTTCAAACATTCAAATACATTTTCCATCTTTTTAAGGATCTTTTCAAATTTATTTAGTCTTGATTTTCAACCTCCAAATCCATAATTCTTAATCTTTTATATTTACTTTGATCATTTCTTTTCCTAGGCATATGTCTAGTCTTCTTACGGTTCTCGCCTAAATTTGCACAACCTTCCTATTTTTAGGTGAAATAGGTCTACCACGAAATATTTTTAAGTTTTTCTTAGGTTTATCAAATCTTCTATGTTCATCATAATAAGCACTAAGATCATAGAATTTATTTCTAACATGCTCCTTATTATGAAATCAAGATATTCCATTAAATAATGGTATCTCGAATCTTGTCTTAGTAGTTTCCCCTAAATTTGAACTTCCTCCCTTGCTTGGGTGCCTCCCCCGGACATTGATTTTGATGGTGTCTATTTTAGTTGCATGAGAAACACACAATATATTCCTTGTCTTTGTGTATCAAGGTTTCGGCCTCCTTTGACTTCTCCTTTACCCTTGGTGCCACTTGAACATTTTTCTTCGTTAACTTTGGACACCTACTCTTATAACGTCTCTTCTCCCTACACTTAAGCATATTTCATGATCTTTATTTTTATGAATTAAAGTTGTTATACCTTCTTCAACAGTAGGGGAGGCACGTGCTTCTTCTTCATCGGCTCAAAATGTTGAGGGTTCAACTTTTCTCGATGTAGATGATTTATTCTTTCCCTCAATCCTTGAGATAGAGATTTTTTCATCCTCCTCTATTTTGAAAATTAAACACCTCTCAATTTCTAAATTATTTTATTCTTGAGCCAATGCTTCTTTTTTCTCGAGCTTATCCTCCTATTGTGTCGATGATAGGATTTCATGAAGCTTGACAAGCTTACTCCATATATCTTTGGCATCTCGATTTACTTCTCTTACACAATAGGTCATTAGACAATAAATTAATCAAAATTTTGATTACCTTTTATTTTTTTTTAGATTTTTATATTTGCTCCTCAGTCCATCTCTTTCTTGAGGAATTTTCCTTGGCTATCCTTTGGGGTTTCAAATCCTTCCCTCAAGATGAACCAATTTTTAATGTCCATCATGAAAAAAATTTCAATCCTTAATCTCCAATATTCAAAGTTTTCCAATCCGTAAGGTGGAGGTATTCGAATGTCATATTTGTATCTATCATTTAACTTTATTTGACACCTTCAAAATCTGAGATTGTATCTTTAACCTCTAGCATTGTACTCTCTCGGTAGTTAGTCCAATGAAAAGTAACATTTCTCTAATACCACTTGTTGGAATCGTTGACGTTGTTAGAAGGAGAGTGAATAGCGATCACATTCGGCCTTGATTATCATTTTTTTACGCTTGTCTACAAACAATTAATACACAACAAAAATAAGAAATAAAAATAAAAACATAAAACAAGTACAACAAATTGAGATTTTTACATAGTTCGAAACTCTCAATTCTGACTCCATGACCTAGTTTTCTAATGTAAGCACCACTACTCTTTCTCCTTCTCAGATACCCTCCAAAGGCGAAGAAACATCTTATAACTCATTCTTTATATGCAACACAAACCAAATACAAATACAAGGGTAAAAATGAAATATAATGTAAACAAACTATTTACACAAGTGCTTATTGTTTTAATCGATATTTGATTGTTTTGGATTACTCCCTGAAGGACTGAAATGTAGCAACACTTTCTCTTTAAAATCTCCAAGAACTGATTCCTTAAATCTTCTATGAAATCCTCTTTTATAGGGTTGCTATCGGGCTAATTTTTTCCAATCAATCAAGTGTCTTCTCCAAGCAATTGACTACTCCATTGAATTTGAATGTTGCAATCGCAGCAGAACAGCTCTATCCAGCTCGGATTTAACCACTGTAGTCGATTGCTCATTACCATCAATGGATTGTTGTCTAACCAATCGAATCCCATATTTAAATCCTGAATTTTTTATTCGCTGCTACAATGTCATCAGTTGACTGCTAAATCTCATCAATCGATTGATCATTCCTAAATC
>JBAMHZ010000103.1:2362756-2374047 GCA_037177395.1 Alpinia galanga | reverse complement strand
AGGGCAAGAGAGGGAGACGGAGGAGGAGGCAGGGGAGGAAGGGGAGAAGGAGGGGAGGAAGAGGAAGAGGAAGAATGCGGCGGCGCCGAGGAGGAGGAGGAAGAGGATCGAAGCCGGAGCGGCGATGCCTTTGGTGGGCGAGATCGCCATCGTATCGAGTACCCTTCCCTGTCAACGACAAAGGGCAAACACGCAAGAATGAAACTGGCGATGCTATAACGGGTTTGGCTCTAAGAAGTGTTGTTTCATTAAGCGGGTCGGATCCGATAAAGGTCATAAGTTTATAGTGAATGACGGAACCAAATGGAGTTACAAAAAAAAAACAATTTCATTGATAATGTTTTTTTTTTTTTAAAATGCGCAAGCTATGTTCGAAATTTACTCAATAAATAAATAATGAAGAAAAATAAAGTACCTCAAATATTAATTTACTTTCTATTTAACCTTGTCGATGTCTTTTCCAACACTTAAATTATTATTGAGCTTCCCTGACTACACTGGAGCAATGCGATCGACAACATTGTCTATCATATGAACCCTTGTCAAACTCCTTCCACAATGGACAACCCTAAGAAGATTTAACAATAATTCCAAAGACTTTGGTTTGGCATGCCTCTATCCGATTTTGGATAGAAGCAAATTGACTCCAAAATCAATCAATGAAAATCGTATTTCTTTTTTCTTTCTTCTTTCTTCTCCTAGTCTCAACATACATAAACATGAAAATTGAAAAATCAAAAGAAAGAAGAAAGAAAACCACAATGCATCTGGTGAACCAACAAAACAGAAAAATGCACAAATACAACGAACAAAGTAGGGAAAAAAAGCTAGAAAAAAACATGGACCAGATGGAAGTCCTTTTGCAATTAGAAATCTTCCCATTGTTTGAAAGTGGTTGTCCTGATATTGCAAGCTTTGCCAATAAAACCACAAGCATTACAGAAACTCCGCATGGTCTGAAGCATAACAGAAATTCCAAATGAGATGAAGCGTTACAAATAAAACCACAAAATTAATCTATGACAAATAAAGCATAGACAAAATAAGGCTTCAATTCATCAGTTCTTTTACAATTAGAATCCACCATTATCTAGATGTTGGTGCAAACATTTTGCAAACGTATCAAATAAAACCACAAAATTTAGAAAAAGTCCATAGGGCAATGTATGCTGAGAGAACTACATACTCTGAAAAGAATGCTCAAGCTATAACCGTAGTTATCTTAGAACCAAACACAGAATATAAGCAACTGTACATTAAGAATAATGAACTTACAACTCAAGTCCTATGACTGTGATTCATAAATATCCCAATTGAAGTCGATGTTCGAGAAAACTTCATAATCAGTTGGACCATCTACAAAGCTATCGACTGTCTGAATCCCTTCCAATAAAGATGGCCGGATCAGATCACTTCTTGATGGGAGCATTTTGTAGACGAACAACAACCCTAGCGTGAGGATGGCTTGCAGCTTTGTAGAGTCACCACGGATGGAGAAGAAAAATAACATCGACAGAAGGAACAAGACCACGCAAAAATGCATAATGCACAAGACCCTGTCCATTAGCCTTCCATCGTTACCAGCAGGGAAGCCACGGGCTCGGTATACAAATAAGAAATTATACTTGTCCACCATGTACCGGTAGCCAAAGTAGATTGCACCTACAGGAACCACAAGTGGAGCGAACAAGGAATAGATCATGGTGAGTGCAAAAATTGTTAGATTAAAAGCATAATATTGTGCAAAATCAAATGTCTGCTTTGGCGTGTGGAAGCTCCTGTTTATTGGGTAGACAGAAAGATCATGAACCTCAAGATCATTCAAATCCAAACTACCATCCCTCTCAGAAACAAGAGGCATCCGCAAATTACCCACTTCATCATTCTGCTCTACTATGTTCTCCACAATTTGTTCTGGAACTAGTTGAACCATGTCATTCTTCCGAAACTTCTTAAGAATGTTCTTCATCCAAGGCACTGGAGATAATAAATCAAAGGAAATTCCCAGGAAGGTACTTGTGATGAGAAATGCAAGGGTGTCAAGGCATGACCTCGAGAGAAATGAAGCACTTATATATTGTTCGATTTGTTTGCAATCTTCTCCATCCAAGTAACACCTTCCCATTCGAAGGATTGCATTCTCGAGTGAGGACTCCACCATACCACGCAAGAGAATGAGATTTACCAAAAAGAAGCAAACCATCTTTAGCATTGCAGATCTCTGCTCCCCGGAGACAGTGAGGTGGCATTCAAACTTGGAAAGATATGAAAGTGCTGATGGAATTACTATATACAAGCTTACAAATATGAGGACATTCGGCAAGAACTGAAGAATTAACGCTCCAAACCAGCTCGACCCCTCGAGCCAAGTTAACCATGTATGGGCATGATCGACAGCCTCTGCATTAATAATCCTAGCAGCACTGCTCATTGCATTGATGATGGCAAGAGGTGAACTGAAAAAGAGAAGCATTAGGAGTAGGCAGGCATTCACAGCAACCTTCCTCAATTGCAGCGATAGTTTGTTCAAGCCCAAATGATTCCAGTAGATGTCAACAGCAGGAGGAGCCCTCTCAACTCTCCACCGGCTCCGCCCCAACTGAAGCTCCATCACAGAAACAAACTGCCCATTGGATCTCCTCTTCCGCTCCGATCTCAAGTCCCTCACAGCCTTATTAGCGGTGTACACGTCCTTAAAGACCACAAATGCAATTCCAGAGCCTTGCGCCCTTCCTTCCTTGTAATCCAAAAGTTTGTTCTGCAGAACCAGCTTCAAATTATGCAGCTTTCTCAATCGTTCTCCATCCGTGAATCCCAATTTCACAGCTAAAGTTGCCCACATTTCTTTTGCCTTCGTCAACAACGGATGCTCGTAGATCTGGCTGCTTTCATGGCCATCATCATCTTCGTTCAACAGCAATCGGGTATCGATGCGAGCTTCCAGCCATGAAATCTCATTCTGGAGCTTGGTCCACCTTGATGTGAGGTACTCTAGGGTGCATAGATCAAAGGGCACAACCACACGGTACACCTTACCGGGATACCGGTGCTGTAGGTACTCTTCGAGCGGCGCCTTGTTGGAAGCTAGGGATTTGGGAATACCCTGCACCATCATGGTGAAGATTGCTATAGAGCTCGAATTGGGATCGCTCGGATTGCCGTTGCCATCACGGAATCTGGTAATACGCAGGTCATCCTCCATCCGGGAGATGCCGAAGTGGGAAACGACAACGATAATGACGGCCAGGAGGAAGTGAAGCCATAGGATCGGAGACCCGGCGTGGATGTGGGAGATGGTCGTTCGGGCGAAAGGGTCGGCGAGCGGAACGGAGCCAGAGAGGTTGAGGGGAAAGGGGGCGACGAGAGCGATGAGGGAGACGGAGAGGAGGACGAAGAAGCTGGCGCGCTCGACGATGAGGAACTGGGCGGCGTCGGCGCCGCAGTGGAGGGCGATTTGGGCTGGGGTGGCGTGGTAGACGGCAAGCAGCTTGGCGGCTAGGGCGGAGGGGCCAGGGAAGCGGCCATGGTCGTATCGTAGCTTGACGAGGAGGAAAAGGAGAACGCAGGAGGCGGCTCCAGCGGCGGAGATGTTGAGGAGGTACTGGATGTTGCCATACCACGCCTTGAACGGGAAATCTGGATCCGGCGACGGAGATTGAGCGGCCATGGACGGAGGGATCGAGAAGAGGCTCATAGGGCGTTGCCCTTGCCCCTCATAGACGAGGAGGAGGAAGAATAGGAGCCCCAAGCAACCCTAGTTCGCGAAAGACGAAGGAATGGATTCGGAACGGAAAATTCCAAGTTTGCGTCTTTGCGGTGCTATTCTTCGACAAATTTTGATTTTGGTCCTTCCTTAATCTATTTTATTTTTAAAAAAAAATATTATATTTTTATCCTTCTTATTTCCCAAATAAAATACTCTTTGACTCCGTCAACACTAACCAAATATCGAAGATAATACAAATAATTCACATGATAATTCCCAAAAAAAAAAAAAAGCAAAACTATTATTCTATTTATAAAAATAGTTTGCATTGGAATTAAAAAGAATTAGTTTATTTTATTTTACTTCATTAATCTGATTATTTAAATTTATTTTAACATACTATTAGCTCAAAATTAAAAGGAATTAGTTTGCATTGGAAGAAAAAAAAAACAATTTAATAGTTTGACATAACTAACAGTCGAAGTAACTTGGCAGTGCAGCCATCATAGATCGGTTGTCACTCAAGCAAGAATTCTATTCGACAAATTCATCAACTTCCACAAGCAGTTCCTTCTTATTCTTTAATTTTTCAAGATCACAAGACTATACAAAATGGCAGTGCCCTTTCCCCATTTTTTTTTCCAGGGGAAAAGAGACTGTTCATCTTCATCGTTTCCAGTGGCAGCAGATCAAAGCCTTCAAATATCAGTTCTGCACAATGGACAAGAGGCATGCCTCACGAGCCAACTATCAATGCATGGCAGATGAAACAAGTGCTGACATACTGGCAATCTCCTCGCCATGTCGCCCACTTCCACCTCCTGAAAATCCACTCAGATTCCAGTGTTAGTTTGGTCGTAATTGACCGCGTTTTGGTTGAATTCGAGGGAAATTTCAATACCTGCAGACACACTGCACAGCTTATTCTCTCCCCTGATGCATCAAGACTGTCTTCGGCAGTAGTTTTGCATTTGGGCAGCATCTCGACCTCTTCCATTGACAGCCTCTTTGTTCCACCAGTGTCGAACAAATCAAGACTCTCGATGAAAGGCAAATTGAGGGCACTCATCTGTAACCCACAGGCCATATTTCAGATATGTTAGTTTTTTTGTTTGTTTTTTTCTGATCTAACTAGCTTTCAGAACAATACCTGACTCTGAATTGCAGTCTGCACTGCTGGACCAACCTTTTCTCTCACTAGTCTTCCACTCAGAATGCTGGAAACTATGTCGAGCTGTAAGACACAGAGCTAATACATCAGACTTGAATGAAGGAAAAGAAGAATTTCTTGTTATTACCAGATAGAGAAGGCTCCAAATGCCTGACTCGCTGGAGTTCCACAAATCAAGAGACGAATCCACCACTTCAATTGAGAAGACGGCGCCAGAAATGGCTCCGATGCCAGAGCCTCTCAGAAACCCACTCTCAGACGCAATGCCTATCAGAGCACCTGCTATGGCACCTACCATTGATCCGACTGCTCAAACACACACACAAATTTAGATTAAGAAGAATTCAATCCCAAATTGTGAAGACACAAAAGGAGGAGAAGAGGAGCTACCGACCAATGGCAATGGCACAAGTAAGGATGACACGAATCACTCTGGCAAGCAGCTTCGAAAGCATGCTTCTGTAACTAAAACTCTCTATTCCCGTAGTAGAAGAAGAAGAAGAAGAAGAAGAAAGGAAATCCATGCCCTGCTGTTAAGTTAAGGGATAGGAGGGGATGGGATATTGGGACAGGGACAAGGAAGAATTCAATATATAGACAGAGAAGAAGATGCTTCAGTGTCAAGTATCAGGGATATCATGAACAAGGAGATCGATGAGACGAGAGAAAGGAAAAACAGGCACGCGAGTGTTGCAAATATGCATTATTTCGAGGACCTGGTTTCTAAGTAGTCCACAGAAATATGCTTCCCACTTCAAATTCGCTTCCATCTTGCTTATTGTGAATTTTTTTATGGAAAAAAAAACAGAAATTAATGATGCAGTGCAGTGAATTGAATGGAGAGATGGGCAAAAATTAAATATGGCAATAATTTGGGACCATCAGGAAGAAGATTTATAATAACTGGAGTTCAAATTTATAAATGAGATAGCTCATAGCCATAGAGGGAGTACTACTGTGGAATTATATAAATTAAATATACAGATAATGACGGAATTACTACAATTCCAACAAACTTACCCATCCTTGGCCAGAAACATATCCAACGAGATTAATAATTCAAAT
The DNA here is from genome assembly GCA_037177395.1 of Alpinia galanga. NCBI lineage: Eukaryota > Viridiplantae > Streptophyta > Magnoliopsida > Zingiberales > Zingiberaceae > Alpinia > Alpinia galanga. The sequence goes on along the minus strand of JBAMHZ010000103.1, from coordinate 2,368,105 downwards.
AAACTACCATCTGGTTGATCTAAAATACTTAAAATTCAATCAATAAGGAAGTTCTTCTCTTAGGAGGATTTAGGATATTATAACCTTGTTTGGCGAATTATGGAATGGAAATGAGAAGAAAAGAAAAGGGTTAGTCCATTGAAGTTTGGGTGAAGTATGAGATTGCTGACACCTTGAAGCTTGGTTTTGAGTAACAAAAGGAACAGTGTTTTATAGCCATTTTATACGAGTTGGCTATCTACTTTATTATAGTTACATAAGAAAAAGGCTAAAGAAAAAACTATTCAAAATCATTAAATTGATGTCCTATTTGGATTATTATAAGAATGGTGTCTATCTAAATAATATGCCAGAGATCTATTTCATAATAGATTCTCAATTTAATTTATCATGTATAAAAAATGTGAGGAATTGATTACATATTTATATGTCTATTATTTATTCATAATTAAATGCTAAAATTATTTTGTTATATGCTTATATTATTTTGCAAGTTTCTACCAACAAAATTAAAGCTGTTAGTGTGCAGAATATATATAATTTGGTGTAGAAGTTGTTTTTTTTTTATCAGCTAATTGACAAGTTTTTGCTCTTGTGCTTCAGCAACCAAAGGACTTAGAAAATAATTAACCGACAGCCCTAATTGAATAAGAACACCTTAATTCTGTTCTGTGGTTGTAGCTACCTTATTTTTCAAGTTTGGAACTATCGTGTGGTGATTCAAATCTAAATTCTTACAAAAAATTCAAGAGAGCTAATCATAATGGTTTCTGATACTAGTTCATATTTGCGTTTTAGTCGTTTGTGGCCTCCTTTTGCAGTCCATTGTTGTCGTTTCTGAATTATAGTCATATAGATTCTTAGTTGCAGGAAGAACTGGTTCCCTCCTTTCTTTTCTACTGTTTTTTAAGATAAGCATTGCTCATGAGCTATTATTCTAATTGTTTTTTTAATGTTATTTTATTTGAACATCTACTAGAAGATAAGATCTATAAAAATATTCAAACTCGAGTCTGCATACTTTCCCTGCTTGCGAACATTTTCACTGTCATAACATTAAAAGCTTGAGTATTCTTTTCTTTTCAGTGCAAAAGGAGAGCTGAAATTTATACTTGAAACTGAAAAGGTCATCGTTATTTAGCTTAACAAATACACGTTAAGATGCTTCATTTATTGCGATGGATATCTCTAATTTAATTTCTGCAGAATCATGTATGTCCTTTTGTCATCATTGCTTTAAATTCTTCATAATTGATTCTGCCATCCTGTTCAAAAGAAAAGCGTTTATTAATTCTTATATTTGTGCATGTATATATCATAACTGCAAACAAATCAAGTACCCACAGAAAATAAAACTTACTCTATCAGTATCGACATCATCAAGTACTTCATTGATAGTGGCTTCATCACCCAATCCATATTGTGCCATGGCGTGTTTCAGTTCTTGTCTCGTGATATACCTAGTGAGAAAAATGAAATCGATACGATGAGTATGATCATGAAATTGTTAAAAAAAGACGCTTGAATACTAAGCATTTTACCCATTGCCATCTATATCGAAGTGTTCAAAGGCCTTCAACAAGTTCACTTCGTTCTCTAGCTTATGTCGATGAAGAGTAGCAGCGACGAACTCAGAATAGTCGATCGACCCACTCTTGTCCACATCGGCCTGCGAACAACAAAGTGGGAAAGAAGTTCAATTTTTTTTTTTTTTTACTTCAATTTAGCGCATATGATCGATAAAAGAAGCTATAAAATATATATATATATATACGAAGTCATACTGAATCCATAAGTTGCTTGATTTCAGCTTCAGACAATTTCGATCCGAGCTTTTTCAGTCCAACTTTGAGTTCTTCCATCGTAATTGTGCCACTCCGATCCGTATCGATGTTGTTGAACATCTGTTTCAATCCTACGATATCCTCTTCCGCAAGGCTCTCCGCGATAACCTTGATCACTCAAGCAAAATTTGTATAATTATTTCTGAAATTTGTTCATGTAAAATTCTTCCGAAATGTATAACACGAGAAACCTTCAAGGCCAGTTTCTTAAGTTTGTTCATTGCTCTGAACTGCTTCATTCTGAGTAGAACTGCACTGTCGATTGGTTTATCAGATGCTTTTCCGCCTACTTTTAGCCATGGATGCTCTGCGATAGTCATCCCAGCTACCATTACAACTTTGCGGTGTAATCAAAAATTTATGCAAATATTGATTCAAAATTCCCCAGAAAGGAAGATGATGAGCAGAGGGAATCACCAAGTGCTTGGGCTGCGGTGATTCGCTTCTTGGGGTTCCTTTTCAACATCATTTTGATGAGTTCCTTGGCACCCTTGGATATGGAAGGCCATGGCGGACTCTTGAAGTCGATGTATCCTTGTAAAATCGCATCGAAAATACCTGTTTCCGTTTCTGCAAGTTTATTTTTAAGTCATCAGGAATCTTCTTCACTAAACAATTCTAAAAGGGCGAGTGATCCATGAATTGTGCGTTACCTGCACAAAATGGAGGAACTCCTGATAAGAGGATGTACAGTATGACTCCGGCGCTCCACACGTCGATCTCCTTACCGTACTTCCTCTGCAGCACCTCCGGCGCGATGTAGTAGGCGCTGCCGACGATGTCTGTGTACACTCTGTGCTCCTCGATGAAGACGGAGAGGCCGAAGTCGGTGGCCTTGAGCGGCGCGTCCTTGCTGTTGCTCACCAGCAGGAAGTTCTCCGGCTTGAGGTCCCGGTGCATGACTCCCATGAAGTGGCACGCATTCACCACGTTAACAATGTCCCGGAACACCGCCGCGGCCTCGCGCTCCGAGTAGCTCCCCTTGGCGGGGATCCGGTCGAAAAGCTGGCCGCCGGAGCAGAGCTCCATCACGAGGTGCACGCTGTCCTTGTCCTCGTAGGCGCCCTTGAACTCCACGATGTTGGGCTGCCCGGAGAGGTGCTGCAGGATCATCACCTCGCGCCGCATGTCCTCCACGTCTTGCCGCGTCACCAGCTTGCGCTTCGACACCGACTTGCACGCGTACTTGCGCTTGGTCGACATCTCGGTGCACAGGTACACGACCCCGAACTGGCCGCGGCCCAGCTCCCTGTCCATGGCGTACAGGGTCGTCACGTCCACCGTCGGCTTCTCCAGAACCGACCCCAACGGTGCCGTCGTCGCAGACGACGCCGTTCGCTTCGACGACGGCTTTGCGGCAGCCGACGGGGGCGCCTTCACGGGGCCGTCTTTCTTGAAAAATTTATTCCCCATTGCGTGAGATCGATCGCGAATTGGCGGCGTCGATTTTCTTGGGTTTAAATAGGATTTTCCAAACGATCCTTTCTTTTCATTTCTTCTTTGTGCTTTTCTTTTCTTTATGCTGTTGGAATGGCATCTATCTTTTCCTCTTTCAGCCGCGGCAAAGGCAGATTCAAAGTGCGATTGCTGCTAAAGAACGCCAAACGAATGGATATTCTCCATAACACTTGGACGGAGAGGGAGGAAGATCAGCACCTTCCATCTCCGATGAACTAATCGATTATGTATTATTAACGTAACTCAATCAGTTGAGAGATGATGAATAAAACCTTATGTATTATTAACGTAACTCAAAAATCATACTGTATTACTTTTCCCTTATAAATTGTTTCCCTTTTGAGCAGCATCTTCCTCTTTCGGCCAGCAAACAAATTCCTCTCTTTCTTTTTTTTTGTTGGGTCTGAAGAACATTCTTGGTACCTATCATTGTCACTGAGAAATTAATTCATATCCGAAGAAAGAATAAACAAGTGAAATGCTCCATTTAAGAACATTAATTGAATTTATTTACAAATGTTTCAATCTATCAGTCGTATTTTGGTCCTTTTAATTTGCTCAGCTCCTTTGTCTGGTTGTCGCTGTCTTATCTTATTCTTGTGTAAAAAGACGATTTGCTCATCCTCAATGCCCCTGTCAATCGGTTCCACAGTCAATATGAAGAAGATAAATCACGAAAAGCACTTTATGCTCAACCAAGAACTCTCTTGTATAAATTTACTACTGTACTAGTTATAAGACTCTCTCGTGAAATCTGTCTTATCCTATCCTTCACCTTATCCTTCGCCTTGTCCACCTTTCAAATTCATTCAACCACACTAATTATTGGGGAAAGGAATGTACAGTAGTACCATATCCATCACAAATTACTACCCTTCACCTTGACCTTCACTTTTTTATTTTTTTATTGACACTGTGCATTGAAACCGTAGGTTAACTCTGAGGATGACTAATTAGATTTTTAAAAAAAATTCATTAGTCATCTAAGTAAATTGAAAAATATGAACCGTGAATGATCTACTAGTCAAAGTGTTCTTTAAGCATGTTTCATTTAAAGAATAAATTTTATAAATTCATTGGATTATAGATTTTTAATTTTACTTTGTAGACACTTTGCCAGCTGCTCCATGTCTCGGGCCATCTTCACCTTTATTTATTTTTTTAGTTAGCATCAAATTTTTAAACTTTTGGTTGGTTAATGGTGGAGGTGGCTAGTCCAACCCGATAAATCTCTCATGAGGCACTAAATAACTCTTAAGTGAGATCTCCATTAACCACCTGAGTACATTAAAAAAGTGTTCACAGTTCAACAACTAAGCTCAACAATGTAGTCACATTATCCCTATAAGGTAGGTTCAACCCTGAAGATATACTTAGTCCAAGTAGACAAAATCTCAACTCGCATCCGGCTCAGGGCCGTCTGCCTAAGTTTTTCTAAAATTCAAAACTAAATTTGTCCCAATAGAAAATCAAAGTGCGCTTGTCATGCCCCGAATGTATCATTTTGGTACTTGACTCTGTGACAATATATAAATAAAGAAACTTAAGAATCCCAAAGAATTCAAAGAAGTCGATAAAATATCTATAATCATGTAAACAGAATTTTTTCTACAAAGACGGTAAAATCATATAAATAGAAGATCGATAAAATAAAAATAAACTACATTGAAACAGAAATCAAATCAGATAATCATCGTGTTGATGTCTCTAAGCAACTTTATATACAACAAAATTAACTGAAATATTAAAAGGACGTTGATACCTATAAAACTAGAGGTAAAAAAAAAGTAGACCATAAGCACAATTTACTTAGTAGGTAATAAAGAAAGATAGCACATGAATTTAATCTTATTTAAAAGGCCAAAGAAATTTATAAATTACACTTCCTTCTTACTTATATTTTAAGTATTTTAACTTGTTCCAAGTTGATAATCATTTAAAATCTAATCACTAAAGTCAGTATCCTCAGAGTATATATAACGTCATCTGACATATGGACTCAAAGCTCTATCACCAATGGAATGCAATAACAAATAAGAACAAAATG
>JBAMHZ010000103.1:2306210-2325941 GCA_037177395.1 Alpinia galanga | reverse complement strand
ACAAGCACATGACCAAAAGACACTACGAGGTGCCATCAAGAAGCAAGGTTGCTTCCAAAGGAAAGCTTTCGTCTTTGGTGACTAGCAAATGGAGGGTGCATAACCTTTTATAACGGGGGCAGGCAATTGAGTAGAAGTTTCCTACGGTAATCAGAACAAGAGCATGGAGAAATATCAGATTTTGAGTAGCATTCATGGAAGGTGGATCCAGCCTAGACCTACCCAAGGACCAGGTCCAAACCGGACCCGGCCAGAACCTAAACTGGGTCAACAGGCTTGGTGGTCCGTCTTTAGACGGGCCGGTTAAGGGTCCATTTTTTTTAACCGGTGACCGGCGGTTTAACCGTCGGTTCAAACCGGTAATTAAATCACCGGTTGAACTGTCGGTTAATAATCCCTGGTTAATAAAATGGGAGGGAAATTAGAAATGGATTAGATACAATAATAACAACAACAATCAAACAATCAAGTTTTATTTTACTAGATGGGATCGACTATATGGATTCTTTTACGTCATTGGAGTCTTACTATATCATCATCTATACTTAAATAAATTTTATCTTTTCTAGAAATGGATTGGATGAAAGTTATTTTTTCCAAAGCATTATTTTATATTTCCTGTGATGTTAAAAGCATACAACCCTTTTAATCAATTTCATACCTTGTTCCTGTTTGAGTTCTCCATACAAAATATTATTTATTTTATTTAAATTTTTTTAATACCAATCTATTTAAATTAATTTTTTAATTTATTTCTTTTAAAAAAATTTAATGTACAAATTATTTTACTTTTAAGGTATTAAACTTAATCTCATTTAATTTCTTAATAAATTATTTATTTATTTTATTTTATCTTTTTTATTCATTTAATATTAAATTTATAGAGTTTATTTAAATTATATGATACAACCAATAATAGATTTATTGGAGAAGATAATTTATTTAATAATAAAATTATATATATAATGAAAATTATCATATATATATATATATATAATAGAGATAATTTAGATTTTAATATAATATTTTTCTTAATCTACTTTAGCATTACTTTTTAGAAGCTCAAACATTATTTGATAATTCAACAAAAGTTAAAAATAAATAAAAAAATATACTTTTTAAAGGATAAAATAAAAGATTTTGATAGGAATTAACGAACGTAGTTTTAATTCTATTTTTTATATTGCAAGTGAATAGATGGACAATTTAAATAAGTTTATAGTTTTTATTTCTATTTTTTTCATATTTATAAATTTTTAAATATTTTTAAAAAATAAAATATAAATAATAATTTTGAACCGTGTCGAACCGTGAATCGAACCGTAATCGGCGGTTCTGAACCATGAAACGTAACCGTCTCAGACGATTAAGATTAAAGGTTAACTTTTCATGAACCGTCTGTTCTAGCCATAGCTAAGTGACAGAAGGACTCTCTTGATATCCTTTTTTCTGAGCTTTCACTTTAACTCCACCCAACCAAATTGACTGAGCAAACCTTCTATGAGTCCTTCATACCCCTTAAAACTGAGGATCTGATTCTAGCGTATCCATACTTTTGAGCCTTTTCCAAATCCACCTAGACTTTTGGAAACGATAGAATGCCTATCCCCTTTGCTCTTGCACTCGCTGCTACTGTTAACTTCTGTCACCTCCATGCCAGGCATTAGATATCCATGCTATATATATAATGTAACCTCCCAAATCCTTTTTTTCCCCGCATATTCAATTGGAATTTGTATCCCTTTTCTACAACTCTTGATTCTATAATCATAGGCTAATCTTCGTCAATTGGATCATCTTGATTCATGCATGAACTGGGATAAGCTTGCTTATAAAATACTTTGAAGTGCCTAACATGGATTCACCTATATAAGCTGCGGCTGCAAGAATAAGAGTTTAAATACCAGAAAAATAATCCAAGAAACAACACGCTTTGCACTCTGTATACCCCTTCTTTAGTGGTGGAGGGCGAACTGTGCTCCCACTTAGAGCAGGAGCTCTACTAGAAGTTGCCAAGAAAAATAAGTAGCAAGTTCTCAAAGTAAGCTAAGCAAGGAGAGCAAACAAAGATTCAACAGTTAATCTATGAATCTGGCTATGAATTTGGCTGGGTCAAATTAGGTATTGGTTCTTTATTCATTTGGTATGCTTTCCAAGAATTCCCCATCACTTTTTCATAAGCATATTCTCTCTTTTCCTTAGTCAAGCATCTCCATTGACTAACTTAATCATGGATTAAGGAGTTGTATAATACCATGCAATATGCCCAATGCTTAACTTACATGGGAGACAATCACCATACTGGGATTGGATGGTTCTTCACGAATGCTAGGTTTACCATTTAAATGGGCCAAATACCAGGTGTATTGCCTGTATTTGGAGTACATTTGTTAAGTGGTTGATCAATCTTTAACTTCATATAGGAGTGAATTCATGACTTATCACGACCCACCCTCTCTGTTATTCTTCAGTCAATCATACATGATAATCACATTATTAATCCATTCACATAAAGCTCATGTCTCTGACTCTCTCTTATTCAGTTTTGTCCATTGTTCAAGTGTTGTTCGGTTTTGAAGATGAAGGATGGATAAGAACATTAGATTATGAATTTGTACCTTTTCTAACTACTTGGGCTTTTAGGATGATTTCTATTGTTGAAATTTTAAGTTGTCATTTTGATTGAGTAATTTTGTTGATTCTCCTCTTTTACAACTATACCAATTGTAACAGGAAAATTATTGACGTAACTATCTTTTTTATAACTTGGTAAAAGGCATTTTTAATGGCCATTGGAGTATTATGATTGTTATGATGTGACTTTTATTGCATATGCTTTGGAAATAAATAGTTTTTGCATTTGATATGGATCATACTTCTCTTCTTTCTTCTAATGGAAATTGTTTTTCATTATTCTAGACCACTAGACTAATTACCACCTGTTTTGAATTGCTCTTCCTTGTTCCAGATACCAGAGAGTCACATGTATAACTATATTGCACAAGTTCTTGGAGTTATTGTAGCTTTACTTGAAGACCCAGATGAATCTGTTCAATTGACAGCGGTGCAATGCCTGCTTAGTGTAGGATTCTACATATTTGGGGACTTTTATTTTTCGATCATTTTTTTAGCCTATGTTTTCATTTATATGTATTAATTAACTGGGACTGTAGGTTCTCAACACAGCACCTGAAGAGGCTGTGGATCACATTTTAGTAAATCTGTCTGTCCGACTGCGCAATCTACAGGTGCCTCCTTGATTATATATTTTTTTAATTTTCAGATGCACCAAATTAGTTGTAAATATGTGCAAGCAAATTTATGCAAAGGATTTATGCTTCCATCGTCTGAAAGACATTGACACTAAAAATGCTTTTTCTTCTTTAGATCTTTTATCTTATACATCCCTAAACATTAAGATTATGAGGATTAATAGGTTATCAGTGTGGTGGTTTTGGCCATATGTTGCTTCTTTAGGATTAGAGTTGTGAAATAATCCTATATATATATACACTTTGTTTCATGGGGAGGCGTGCACAACTTCCCCTTTTGTTGATGGTTTGCGGTGGAGTTGGATGGAATGGTGTAGCTAGTAGAATTGGTGGTGTATTCAAGGGAGGGAAAGGATTAAGAAACAAATTTCTGATACCAATTTATATAGCAGGAGGAACAGCTCAACTTATTATTGTAGGAAAAGTATTATTAATTCAAAAAATAATCAAATATGAGGGATCATAACTTTATAGACATAGATCAGTACAAGTGTAAGACCTATTCTTTGTATATAAAAAAAAATGTTCTACTTAGTTACCTAAAAACTGTAATAAATTCTCGAATAAATTTAAATAACCTTTTTAAAAATCTAAACAAACTCTTAAAATATCTAAATAATCTTTTGAAATTTTTTTAACAAACTTCCAACTAAATCTAAACAACCTTTTAAATAAAGCGTAACTATGTCATTAGAGTTATGGTTTTCTCAAAAGCTATACCCCCTAAGGGTGCCTATTTTTGACACCATCATCACCAGCAGCCAAGCCATCTTCTCCTTATCTTCTACTGTTTGTACTACATGCTCCAGGTTTCTATCCCCAAATTCTACAGTATCTTTATACCATTTACCTTGGTATTTCCATCACTCTGGCTGCCTAGCTTGTCATACTGACCCCACATCCAGCTGCTATAGCATGATACTGGCAGAAAGCAAAATGGCATGCCCATTTCACTATCATATGCTAATCACAGTGCAAATGTTGAATTTGTAGCATGTACTTATGACTATATCAATATATTTATGCATATACATGGGCTGAAATTTTGTTTCCAGCACCACTGATAAAGCTTGTTCTCATAGTATATCGTATTGCTTTCGTGATTAGATCTGCATGAATGAAAAAATGCGCTCCAAGGCTTTTGCTGCCTATGGAGCACTGAGCAAGTATGCAAAGGGTTCGCAGCACCAGGCTTTTGTGGAGCAGGTACGATATGCTATATCAATGGTAAATATTATTTGATATCTTCCTACTATGATGTCTAGCAATGTTGCAATTTTGAAATAATCGCAATTCACATCCTTTTTGGGCTATATGTTTTGTCAATTTGGTTTTGATTGACTACTGTCAGTTCCGAGATAGAAATCTCGATAATAAATTTTACAGTTGCTAAGCAGATCAAATTGACAAACATAAAACAAAATACTTGGATTGTTGGTTCGGTGCTTTACTGTCATACAAATATCATTTTATGTGCTTTCTTCTATAGTTCTTTTTACCGAGTTTCTTTTCACCCTTAGATTTGCAGAGTTGAAAATATCTCTCACTGCAGTGGATAAGTTGCAAATATTTTCTTTCATTGATGACATGGATGAAGTATCTCTAGATAATGTTTGTGATTGGAATTATTGATAATCAAGTGGAGGCAGTGACTTGGTTCCTTGCAAGTTATATTTATTAATGCTAGTGCCATATTCTTCAAAAATGACTCATCTAAAAAGTTCTTGAATACCGTGTGACTGAAATAAGACTTTTATTTATAGTTTGGCACATGTATTATATATACAATAACAACAATCAAATCTTATCCCACTAGATGGAATTGACTATATGGATCCTTCTACGTCCCTACTATCCTTACTATATTATCATCTATACTTAAATAAATTTTATCTTATTTTATTATTGCTAATAAAATCTTTTTTGATCATCCTCTTCCTCGTTTAATGTGCGTATTTGTCATAATTTCACATCATCTAATTAAAGAATTTATTGGTCGTTTAAGTACATGTCCGTACCACCTTAAACGTATTTCTCAGAGTTTTCCCTTAAATAGATACAACTCAAATTTTCTCGCTAATGCTCTCATTTCTTATTATGTTCATCCTCGTGTGTCCACATATCCATCTTAATATCCTCATCTTTTGTTCATGTGTTCGAGTCACAGCTCAACATTCAGCGTCATATAATATAGCAGTTCTAACCGCTGTAGAACTTCTCTTTAAGTTTTAGAGGTACTTTACGATCATATAAAACATCCGACGTTCTCTTCCATTCAACTTACTATTTATATTTTATGTAAGACATCTCTCTCAATCTCTCCATCATCTTATAAAAATGATTCTAAATACTTAAAACTCTCAATTCTAAATAACTCGTCATCTCCTATCTTTAACACTGGCTCATGTATTATGTATTTTGAAAACAAAAAACAAAAAACATCTAATAAGTTGATATCTGTCTGTAACCCTACATTTCTTCACAATGGAGAAAGCTTATGTTGGATGAAGTTGGTATTAGTTTCTTTCTGCTCATTAGTTATGAATTAATGCATAAAGTTTGTTTCATCTCTCATACACCTACCAACGAACAAAGTTTTAAAATTTCGAACCTTGTCAAAAATTTTGAAACAGTATTATTTCGGTACCATGCTGTTGTTTTGACATATGGTGCCGTTGGAGTGTTAGAGGGGTAGGAGGAAGGAGATGAAAAAGGAAAAGAAGACATAGCCAACAGTTGGAATATAAAATAACATGACACTTACTGGCATGATTGACTCAGTGACATAGATTATTTGTGCCAAGCAGTATTAAGTTTCGAACAATAGCATCATCTTCTTGGGATATACATGTACAGTGTTATTTGTCCTAAAAATTCTGGAACGCATATTGTCTTCTAGCCTAAATGTGTATTAAGGAAGCATGTGCTCGTTAGGAGGGGCTGCTTTCAACGGTTGTAGTTATGAATACCATGAATTTTAAATTTGAATAGAAGTATGGATCAGGAATTTGTCAAGGAACTGAGTTGCAAACTTTCTTATGTTTAATTAAATTAGTTATCTGTTTGGAGTTGTTTCCATGTCTGTGATAATTTTAGGTTTGTTACTAGGAAATTTTATTTTTCTAGTTTGCAATGCTACATACGTGCAATTGCATCATCTTTTATTTAGAAATGCTTTCCCAACTACATGCTCAGGCATTTAATTACCGGAAAAGGTTAAGCGCTTGTATCAGTAGATCCAGCTCTTTTGTATTCTCTTGAGATCTGTTGCAATTCAATAGTCTCATTGTTTTGTTCTCAATTCAGGTTCATGCCACCATCCCTCGCCTCATTCTCCATCTTCATGATGATGATCTCAATGTTCGTCAGGCATGCAGGGTATAAATTCTGCAATGGTTTTTATTTCTTGATTTTTTTTATAAAATTTTTGTAAAGCTGACTGCATCCCTTTCTTAACCTGTTTAGGTTACCCTTCGACAACTTGCACCCTTGATTGAAGTCGATGGCTTCTCTAACCTTTTCAATAAACAAGTTTTCAGTTCCGAAAGGAGGTAACATATTACGTTTTTTTATTTATAAGCATATGGTTGAAGTAACAATAAGCAAGCCTATTCCTTTGATGCTACAGAAGTGATTATGAGGATTTCATAAGAGATTTTTCAAGGCATGTCTATCAACTCCTGTCTCCCAGAGTGAATAGTTATTTGGCATCGTTGATCCAGGTATTAATGCAAGGAAACTTCTCACATTCACTTTAATTGAACATTCCTATCCTAATTCTATAATTTCTTCGCGCAGGCATTTGATTCGCCTTGGCCAGTGATACAAGCCAATGCAGTGTACTTCTCTAGTTGCTTGCTGTCACTTACCGAAGATCAGCGTTCATTGGCTCCATACTGTTCACAGGTTTAGTGAAGGGATCCCAACTATGTCATCATTGTTGTCTGTATTAAAAAGACTGAATGACATCTTTTTTTCCACCAGGCATTTGCGGCATTAGTTAACAAGATGAGTAAATCGACAGATGCAACCGTCCGAGCATCGTGCTCTTTTGCACTCGGTATTTTGATAAAGGCTTTCAACCCATTCGCGTCTGCAACGCAACAATTCGACCAAGCTGACTAGTAGAAGTAATATTTTTGAATAAGCTGCTAGATTTCACGTCCCACTGAAGTGACAAAGGTAAAGAGAGGAAAAAAAAATCTCCATGGCAGTTTTCAGATTCAGCAGTTTACTCAGTTCAATAACTAATCAAAAGTTTTTGTTTTTTTTTTTGTATAATATTCCTTGTGTCCATGTGATGTATAGAAATAGTTGCTTGGTAGTGTCTCGTACCAATTTAATTTGTTTATTATGTAAATTAATGGTGTATATTCATTAATTTTCACTGGAAGGTTTGTTTTGATAAAATATTTCTTGTAGATAGAAATTTGATCGGGTGTCAAATTCCGAATCATTGTCTTTTCCATGATTTCAATGTTTACAAGCCTCTCGAAAGTTTTGAAGTGCCTCTTAGAATTTCTTTAATTCTTGACATTTCACTTTTAGCTCTTTTTATTTTATTGCCTCTCGAATAGTCGACTTAAGGGGATAAAGTTTAGTTGTTGTTGTATTGTCTCTTCTCTTTCAATTTTTAACTCTATAAAAGGGTAGCTTGGTGTACAAACTTTTGTCATGTGGAGTTTTAGGGAAGGATTAATATTACTTCTTTTTTTTTTTACAAAAAGTTATTTTTAGAATTTAAACACGTGATTTCTAGGTCACAAAGTAGTAATTTTACCGTTGCATTAAAACTTTCCTTTCAATTTTTAACTCCATATGAACTATATAAGTTTATGATTGAAAAATATTTAAAGTGTTCCTTAGGCTTCATTGTGAACTATTATTTTATATTTGAAATTGTGTTTTAAAAAAAAACAATCAATTAATATATTTAGATAAGTTAATTGGAATATATCAATTTACAGGACAATGGTACTATAAAAATCTGAAGCTACCGATGACTCTATATTTCTGTGCTAGTCGTTCTGGGTTTCTAATTTACCTTCCTTCATACATAGAAACAGCGGTGGAGGGTTACCAATGTAACGGTTCTACATTTTTATAAAAACCTTTTTAAATTTTTTTAATTTTGTAAAAGTCTCTTTATTTTTGTTCAAATTCTATAATGTCTAATATGAATCAAATATTTTTTGAAAAGTTTGTGAGCAGGCTTAATTTGTTTGCATTCATAGTCCAGCTTAAGGCCAAAAGCCCTGGTTCAGGATGAGATTTCAAAACAAGAACTCATCTCAATTCAATCATCAAATTTATGGTACTCCATTCACCTGTTTGCACAAATCAAACACTACAATCCCATGAAATAACTTCATGATTTACAATGACAAATGAAAGCAAAAAGTTTTCATTTTTTTTTTAACTTCTTTTTTACAAGTAGTTGAAACAAAAATTTACATGAAACCCTAGTCAAGGGTCAGGTTTTCCCACCACTTGTTCATCACTAGAATCATACTCATTATCTTCACTCAGTTCTTCATCACTAGATTTGTCATCTGTATCATTTCCCACATCTTCAGGCTTTGCGTATCTCTGGCAGTATTCTAGAAAAAGGCGAAAACAAAAGAATGAGGAACTAAATAAGTCAAATTTAACAATAATGAAACAAAAAAACCTTGATCGATATAAAAGGATAAAGAGTTCGAAATAGTTGTGATGATACGACTGAATCGCATAACATAGGCACAGAAAGGAAAAAGAACAAACTTCCTGAGAGAATATAAGAAATTTCATGATTCAGTTCAGTTCATGAAAGCTGCATCTCATTTCAGTTTTAGATATGCATTAGTTGGTGCAATAAGAAACTACTTTATGTTGAGAATCATCGATTGTCTCCGTGTTCCCACCATTTAAGGTTAACTACGTGAATCTCATTTCCCTATCGAGTTCTACATAAGGTTATATTATTAGTAGTATTCAAATTAAAAGGGCAGTTCGGTGTACAAAACTTCCGTCAATACAAGATCCTAGAAAAGAATTTATTATACACAATCTTATTCTATTTTGTAAGACTCTTTCCATAACTCGAATCCGTGACCTCTAGATTATTTGTCATTGCGCCAAAGCTCCCCTTCACTAGTAGTATTCAAATTCATTAAATTATTTTTTTATGATATCGAGGAATGGTTTTTTAGTTTGCTACTATCCATCTATCCCTAACACCTTCCACTAAAAAAGATTCAACTCTTCCACAATAACATTCATAACTTTGAGCATTTTTGCAAGGCTTTTCTCAAACGAAAGTCTTCACAAAGAACACTGAACTTGACTATCAAAAATAAGTCCCTAAATCTAAGAAATCAGATAATCGAGAGACAATACAAGCATGTAACTTTCGAAACATAATTCGGGTAGACAATCTATCACCTTTCACTTTTTGTTCGTAAGCAGGTTTATCCCGCATCATAAGTGCTGCAGCCTCCCCATTCAATGGGTCCGAAGGGTTCGGGTATAGAAGAAGTTGTGGGAGAAAAACTTCGAACACATTGACAAGATCTGCAACACAAAATGCAAAAAAGAATACTTGAACCAAAAAGACCAAGCTTATGCCACCATAAAAGTTCGTCGATAAAATTATTCAAGGAAAGTTCAATACCAAACATAGGACTCCAAGTTTGGTTGATAACATCCAAACAAACTGAACCAGACCTGAGACATTCAAAGGGAAAATAATGTGAGTGAAAAACAAAAACAAAAAAAATCTAATGTTCAATTTTAGAGAAGAAGAAAAAAAAACTACCGAACCAATTCATCAAACAAACCAAACTACAAAAGTTAAATTTGGTGAGATTTGGATTTTTAGATTGAACCAAATAATGGGCACCTAGAAACGTCGAGGATTTTGGACTAACAATGTGAACAAGTAAAAAAGACTTACATTTCATCGACATTAGGATGATATATCTTATTAACAAAGCCAATTGAGGGAGATTTGTAAGGATAAGCATCCGGCAATTCTACTCTTATTCTCCACACTCCTCCTTGATACAGACCTTCCATGAACAACAATGAAACAGAAAATAGTATCAACTAACAACGAATGAGCCAATATGAGATACACAAATCAACAAGTACCAAATCATCGTAAACTTTTAAAATTCATTTCGGAAACATTCTATCAGAAGTGATCAAGCTTTGCAAAGCCAAAACAGCTTCTTTTTTTTTCGGCATAACAACAACAACAATCAAACTTTTATCTCACTAAGTGAAGTTGACTATATAAATCCTCCTATATCATTGAGTTCAATCATCTACTATATCGTCAACTATATTTAAATGAATCTTTATATTTCTATATTAATGTGTTGTCGTGTTTTCACAGTACCAACTCAAACATGTCTCTTGGAGTTTTCTTTTAATAAGCAAAATCCCCAATACTGTTCATCCTCATGTGTAGCCTTTTCTTCAACACATAATCCAACAATTAAAATTCACACATCAATTCGAAATGTTCATCTAAGGTGGAACAAACTAAAGAAAATTAGTAGTTATGGTTCTATTAGATGTCGGCTAAATGGATCTTATCCCTTCACAGATTTTGGAAGTCTGTATCGAAGATCAAACATGTCAAAGGCCTCTCTACCAAACGAAGAAGAAAAGAAGAGAAAGGGAAAGTAAATCTGATAAGCAAGAACACCTGAACATCTTAGAGAAACAAACAAAAGGAAAACAAGAACAAAGCCTTATTAGTGGCAGATGGCGTACTGTCGTTTGGGCCATGGAAGTCCACGAAGAACTCTTGCATCCCATCGTTCAGCATCTCCACCTTGTAGTCACTCATCATCCTGTACGCAACAAGAAAAAGGAGATAAAACTTTTTTTTTTTCAGTAAGAAGATAAACAAAACAAGATTTTGGGAACAAAGTAGGATTTTTTTTTTTCCGCCAGCGATCTACAGTTTCATGAGGTCCATCTCGCGGCGCTTGCTCGGAGAAGACATCTCGATCGCGCTTCCTTGGCCGGCTCCGGCGGAGACGGAGAGGGATGAGGGCGGAGTTAGGCAGGCGGCGCTCTAAAAACTCTTGCCTTTCTCCTCCGCCGCAAGATAGCGAAGAGAGGAAGGTGGATTAAAATGAAAAGAATTGGAAAAAAAAGGACAAAAAAAATATATTTTTTTGTAAAAAGAAAACAGTTGATTGGATTCCATCACTCAATTTTTTTTTTTAAAAAAAAATTGTTACTCTTTATCGAAACAACATAAAGCTTCCTTAACGTTGTTTTTTTTTTCTTTGCTCTTTGTGATTCACCATTACAATCTTTGAATTCTTATCGCAAGGTTTTACATTTATGATTTCATTGTATTTAAAGTGAGGACTATCAAATTTGACAACAACAAAAATTCTTTATTACACACATCGAAATAATATTTCAATCGTCATAATCATCTTCTTTTACGACTATCGACTCAATTTTTTCATCGAGAAGTCGAGTCGAAACTAACTTAGTAGAAATCCTTGCGAAGAAACTGCATTATTGTCATTGATTGTGTGTAAAAGGCAACTTGAAGATTCATAGAAGACTCACGAATGGATTACAAAGGGCTTACAAAAGGCTGTTGGATCGAGTAGAAGAACAAAAACTCTATCGAGAAGGTTATCATCTTATTTTTGTAAACATTGCAATAAAAAAAATGAAATTACAACATCATCTTTCAAGGCATTGATCATATTTTTTATATGCTATTTTACATTTGATAACTATCAATTTACAGTTGCTACTAATTTCTGTATATTTTAAATAAATGGGGGAAAAATAAAATAAAATTGCTACTACAACATGGAGAAGAATTCTTTGTAATCAATCGATCATGTCGTTGAACTAGTGAAGAACAAAGAGTAAGTTGGCAAAAGCAACCTCAACCATTTTACCGACTAAGTTAATCGCACTGGGCCTCCGACTCGGCCCTCGGCAACGAGTTCTGCCGAGTCAGCTCGTAGGCGGGCTCCTCCTGGTGCTCGTTGATTTCCACCACGCAGGTTGAGTAAATGAAGAAGAAGGACGACGTATATATCGTAATGTGCCATAGGCTGAAAAATGAAACACTGGTTTGTTTAACCACAAGCTTGATGACAAAATGAAAGATGAAAGAATCTGTTTCATTTGAACGTGCCTCAGTTCCAGTTTTCAAAGATTCTATCAGAAAACAACACAAAAACTGAAAGAAAAGAACTTGAAAATCTTTCAGATAGTCTTAGAACATGGGGATACTGATTGAATCGACTATATCGAAGCCATGTGCATGCATACCTATGCCAAATCCAGTAGTCCTTGTTGGATTCGAGTGTCCAGCAAGTAGCGGCCATGGCTAACGAAATGAAGCCTAAGATTAGAAATCGCCAATGGAATCTTTTCCGCAATGTTTGGATAAGATTCTGGAACCAACTTCTGATATTTTGCCATCTGCAGCAATGAGGACTAAGAACAAAAGAAAAGTCTGAGACGTGTTGACGACAGAAACAACTAAAATACCTTTCGGGCATATTCAAGTCGAACCGAGGCGGACAGTGAATGGCTCTGCGCACCGTGGAGAACTCCAAAAACCACCCCAAGAGGAGACCAGCAGTTCCGATCGCTACAACTATAGCAATATTCTCTGATCTGAAATTGTGACAATATCCATGACACAATGCTCCTGATAGAGTTGATATGGAAATTTGAATTATTTGCACGACACACTCACCTTGTCGCACCAGTCTCGGCCAACAGGGCAGTGAAAATTGATACGCTTGTGTGGATTGCTCTCTTTGAAGCATCGTCGATAGTTGCCATGTATACAAAAGTACTCACCACAGCCATAAAAGAAAGCCAGAAGTCCAGAAACTATACAAAATAAGAAAGATGTGAAAAACATGTCCTCGACACCGAAACTGCTTCTCAAGCACTTTCCGACTTTGTAGCAAGAGGATTATAAGGTGGACAAATGAGGAAGAGTGTTTCAAACTTACGGTAATTGGAAGCTAAAATGAAACTTTTGTTGGTAACTAAATTGGTAAATTGATCTCACAAGCCGGCACATAATTTCAATGCATTTCACTTAACTTTCTGTGCTCAAAACTCTGCGATGGATTTCGAATTCATTTCGATCATAATTTCCCTTGGTTGGGTTGCCTAATCCTTACCTTACCTTTCTCTTATTTGTCTTCTGGAGCTAATCAACTACTCACTATACTTTCTTGAAAGAAAAATACACACTTCGACTTCATTCTTTAGAATGAAAAATCCCAACAAGGTATTCTATGAGTCCTATTTGACACGACCCGTAAGCAAATGGGACAAGCCAGGTGGGGTCTAAGCCAAGCTTAGGGGTCCCAATTTGAAACTAGTCGCGCTTGTCCCAACATGGGATTGGGCCAAGCATAGCCCAAGGCTAAGTTCGACATGACAATTTTAAAATAAAATATTAATTATCAATACTAGATGCTTTTAATAATATTTACTAAAATGTTAAGAAAAGGTCTAACCTGTAACGCATGAAATGATAGTACACACCAAGTGCCTCTGTCACATGCATGATACAAACCGCTCGAAATTCCACTAGCAGTATAGAGCACCCATTCAGCAAATGCCTGATTAAAGAAACTAGGCAGTCATCATATTGTTTACAAAGAAAAAATTATGCAAATTGCCGCATCGAATCACTTATCATATTTCCATAGTTACATCATAACAAATTGAGCGGGTAATCCCATACCATTGACCGCAAAAATGACCAAAAACACCAAAGGAACAGTTTCAACCGATAACGACCACAGGCACCTATTCATTCAGCACATAGAATTGGAAATTTACACTCTTAAGAGCTATATGATGTGTTTGTGTCTGTGTACTTGTCATCGCTCCCAAAGTATATCCAAGCCATGTATACATAGCTTCTAGGCCTAACCAATCTTTCACAAATACGAGTACGAAACTAAGTCTACTTCTCCTATTTGTGTCCATGGCATAACAAAAAGAAGCCATCATCGTCAATATGTGTTCCAACTATTTCAGGTCAAATACATGATTCCTATCCCTTCATCGGCCTCTGTAAAGGGGTAAATTGCCATAATCAATTTTTCTTACATTACCTAGAGTCTTCTTTGGTCTCTCGTTGTGCTTCGCATTTCTCTCATCAATTGAACCTGTCTAATTATAAAAACTATTCTCTGCTTTTGTATAAGACAACACCATCTCAACCTGCTTTTCACATTTTTATCATACATTAGAGTTTAGCATTCTCGGCTCTGTTGCATTTTTTCTTCTTGTGTATGTGTGTTGAGCTAGGCATCTTTATTGTCAACAAGCATGAAACCCATACAATCAACAGGAAAAGAAAACAATGAAAGACGGTACAAAAAAGAGAAATGCAAACCACTCAAACGGAAGCAAAGAGAAAACCACACTCACACCAACTCTCTCAACCCCATAGGAAGAGCAAAAAAGGGGACTTATCTCAGGTTTTAAAGGACAATACAATTCAGCATCATGTGTAATGAGCTAAATTAGACAGGAAAAGCCGAAAAAGGAAAAAACCACGGAGAAAAAAAGGATCGGGATACACACATACACATATATATTCGGTATCATGATATAATGTTTAGCATGTTTTGTGATGAGCTAATTAGCCAACTATATAGTGATACAAATTTGGCGGAAAAGGAATTGTCAACCATAATCACATAGTTGAAGCATAAGTATGGAATTAAATTATGTGGTGAAAACTTCAGTAGTTCATGAGTTAAAGACAACTTTATGAATGCTATAAAGAAGCTGTGGTCTTTCAGAATTTCACCATACTTTTTGTCTCAGTGCCCAGTATGCAGGTAAAATAGCTGCTCCATTAGAAGCGACGAGAAAGATTGTTTGCCAAATATGCCCTTCAAAATAGAAAGCTGTCCATCAGATAGATTACATTGTAAGCATCAAAAGGAATGTCACTATGATGCATACGAGAGATACTGAAATCATGGCTGAGCATATTGAACTATTGAAGTATAGACTCTAATTCAGATTGATAGCAATAACAGTTTTGACAGGTGGCGTCCATATTTTTTGGCTTTAGGTTAAGGTGATCTATCAAGACCAAGACTAACTGTCTGCATTTATAGTAAAAAAGTTTTAAAAGGAGAAAACAGCATGAACACAAAGAATGTAATTTTCCTCAATTGAAGCAGTTATACAAGAAAATTTGACACAGCAAGAAAATTGGGCATGGAAGTTTTCTAGTGTTCACAGCTGATGGAATCCAAGTAAAATTAACAATGATAAGAATCTTATAATTAAGAACAAAGATGAATTCAGGTTCATTTTGGCACTGCACCGTTCCATTCAATATCTATATAACATGATTAGACAAACAAACCAACTATCGGTTACACATTCAACCAATCCTCTGCTCCTACAACCTGGGATGCTATGCAAAAGTTAGTAAGCCAATCAGTTCAAACCGCCCTGTTTGTAATTCCCCGGCTCAAAGAAAGGAAGGTGAATGTTTATCACAATTACTTATGTCATTGTTTCCTTAAGGTGCAAAGGATCCTTTATTTTCTTCCACCAGACCTCTCTACTCCTTCAATCCCCCTGCAGTCTCGATTGAGAACTCTCTACTACTCTTTCAAATTTGTCAATAGATTATGCTTTTAATAATGTTAGTTAATTTTAGTAGCTGATGTGTGCTTGACCTGTAGCCCATTCACCATCCGAAGGCCACAGTATTTGAAAACATTGACATAAAGTAGTTACCTTGATGCGAAACAAGTTCATTGCTGCAATCAAAACCTCCATGATCACGATCACACGCACAGTAGCTGCAATAAATAATAATAATTCTACTTCCATCAGAGATTCATCTACAGTCAACTAAGATAATCTCTCCAGAGAAACTATCACTGTCACACTACATTCAATTCAAGTAAATAAAAAATTAGCAAATGAGATAACCTGTAGAATGTCAACCCGGTTTCATCAATAGAATTTCGACATGCTCCATGATGGTTGCAATGACTAGGGCAACCCTCAAGCCAAATAGACATAGTGGTCCGGTCACTGTTCTTGTTTCTTGGAGGATGCATTATTCCAATGCACCAAGTTCCTTCTCGTGCAGACAAAACATAAAAATCTATATTTTTCCCACTTGAATCATTTGATGCCAAAAACATGGAACCATTTGTATTGTTTGTACTATTTGCAGAATAGTCCGAGGTATGAATAGAAGGTAAGCCACCAAACTGTGTGTATACCCTATAATTCAATATTGAATCTGAAGATAATCGAACATGAATATTAGCTCCTGCTGCACCAGTAGGAATATCCAAAAGGAAGTAAGTCCATGCAATCTGCTCCACTGAAGAGTTGCTTAAGAGCTGATCAATCAAAAAATCAGTATCTGCGGACCCAAGTTCACCATCTGGGTGATAATAAGATGTGAAAGGAACAGCCGAATTCTTCGAAGCTCTCTGCAGAAAACCATTTTCAGCAGGTTCATAAAACTTCACAATCGCATAGATGCCACAATTAGTAATTGTTCAAGAAATATCCTTGCCACCATATATACCAAATGCTAATGATTTTCCTCCCCTGAGAGCACAATATATTAGTGGATTATAATTCAGAATCATGAATTGTCTATGGCCCTCACCTAAAGATATGATGTGGAAGCTAGTTGTAACTGGCTCACAATCTAGAATTGCATGTGATGTAGCATTAATACAAGAAAATAACTCTTATTGCATGATATGAATTAGTTTTCTTTTTTTGATAATCCACGTGTCTAGGCTTCAGGTAACTAATTTTGGAGATAGACGATCTTCCCCTTAATTTGCCTATCGAATACATCCAGAGGGCAACTTATGCACACTCAGAGACCAAACTCTAGAATATTCGTCCTTAGTGGGATTCAAAATATGATTCTCTTATTTGTTCCCCTTAATGCTTTACCAATGCATCACACCCGTAGAGGCATATGAATTAGTTTTCTTGCTTACTCAGAAAGTAGTTGAAAAAGATACACTAAAATAGCAAACAATGAACTCCATCTAAATAGATTATTCAAATTAAAGATATATTAGCTAAAAAAGGTTCATAGAAAAGACAACCATTTTAACAAAAGTGTCAAACTTTTTTCCATCATCACAGCCGTTTTAGTTGTCTATCCTGAGGGACCCAAAACACTGCTTCAAGTATAACATCAATAAGTACAGATATCGTATCAAGAGATATGTCCAACGCTATGAAAGTTTCTGCAAAGTTTTCCTTGTACCCAACTGTAGGGAACCAATGCAAATAATAGCTTCCAATTGTCTTTTTTATTTTCCAGTTTTTCTTTCAAGAAGTTTATAATGCATTATGACTTCACCAGAAGTATAATTCTTTCCTTGGTAACCTTATCAAATTCCAAGGTCATCCTAAATTTGCACTGGCAATTTTACTGAAGGCAATGAATGAAAGAAACTAGTGCCATGAATCAAAGGGAAAATTTCCATTAGAACTTTCAAACTGTTCAAATTTCAGATGGAAGAAAAAACTAATTTACAGTAGTTACCTGAAGTGTGTGCGCTTCCCATGAGCAGTTCAACCCAGCCTTCCCAGAATTGCACTCAGGCACTTGTAACAAAAAAGAGAAGCACATAGTTCCACCAAAAAATGTTTCATGCATTACTCCATTTGATTCTGTCTGGTTAACAGCTTGAAAAGCAATAAACCACCGTCCAATTTTTGGCGACTTGACAATTAGAGGGGCCACATTTAAGTCAGAAGAATAATCATGCAAGGACTTCAGTGGCATAGCATTGTAGCGAACATAAGACATCAACATAATTCCACTAGAATTTCCTGAATTTCCATTCGAAGGAGTTTGGTTGAAACTTAAGTCAGTAAGAGAAATGACAAATTGCGATGTTACTGACACTAATTCCATAGCATAGACACTCCAATCTCCATTTGCAAGACATGAAGACTCAATCGAGTTGTTGAATGTGATAAAATTGTCAGCTGTAATGAAGACACTTGCATTCATATCTCCATGTTTATTTTCAGAAGTCATCCTTTCAGATGTCGAATTATTATTGGTTTCCTTATTTTCTCTAGCTTGAGTCGTAATGTTTGTCGAGTCCAGTAGATTCCTAGAATACTTGTTTATGGAAGATTGAGCACAAAAAATCATGTTAACTGACTGGTTACAATAAGGACCAAATATACCCATGGTGGAGCAGCCTTCGACAATGATGCTGATGCTGAACAAGTATGCTTTACCCCGATTAATCTGCAATAAGATGAGCGGATTTACAGGTGTATTTTAATAGAGAAACATTAATGTAAAATTTACGTTCCAATGTTGCATGAAGCCCACAGCCTATGCATTTGGTAGAGCCTACCATTTTTGATTGTGTGCGAGCAGGTCCAAGTCCATTGAAGAATCCAAAGTACCAAATTCCTGGAGATATCTGGACAAAGCGCTTCGGAGTATGTTATTCAGATTTTTTTTTCAACAACAGAAATAAGGACTGAAATAGTCAAGTGTTTTCAAAAGATATTAATAGCTCAAGAAACTACTATTAGCATGCCCAATAGAGCTCTAAATATTCAACATTAAGATCGGTATTCAAATATACATAACTTAGAAAGTCAAAGTAGGATTCAAACATCCGACAAATTGGTATAATATTTTTACATGAAATATACAAAAGAGAACCTGGTAGGAATTTAACATACTTTGTCAGCCACTCTTCTTAGAGTCTAAATATTAATCTTCCAATTCTCAAGAATCAAGATTATGATAGTCTCAGACAACTAATTGGGTTTATGTCGGAAAGATCGACAATAGAAGCTATATATCTTCCAAACAACGAATTGAAAAGTATCAAGAGCAAAAGTAAAATACACATGAAATTCATTGACTTAGAAAAAGCTTACGATAGATTTTCAAAAGAAATTATATGGAGAATTATAGAAAAGAGAAGTGTTAGCATAGCATAAATTTGAACTAATTAAGGATATGTATGAGGAAGTAACGATCAGAATGAAGACTTCAGGCGGATTAACTGAAGCATTTCCAATAAAGATAGAGTTACATCAAAGATCAGCTCTAAGTCCCTATCTTTTTACACAAATCATAGACGAACTCACTAAGCACATTCAAGACATAGTACCGTGGTGCATGTTGTTTGCAGATATATTATTTTGGTAGATGAGACGCATGAAAGAGTAAATGCTAAAATAGAATTTTCATGAAAAATATTAGAAGTAAAAAGTTTTAGCCTTAGTAGAGTAAAGACAGATTATATAGAATTTAAATTTAGCAATATTAGACGTAATGAGACAAATGTTAAAATAGGAGACAATGTGTTGTCTTGAATTGAGAGCTTTAAGTATTTCAAATCATTTTTGTAAAATGATGGAGAGATTGAGAAAGATGTCTGACATAGAA
>JBAMHZ010000103.1:2224951-2237185 GCA_037177395.1 Alpinia galanga | reverse complement strand
TATGAAAATATAAAACCTATATATTTAAACTATTTATGCAAAGGGAAAAACATTTGTCTGTATCTTAATACTGTAAATTTACAATAAATCTATGCATTTCCTTCGACTTTGTATTCTATTTTAAAATATTTAATCGAACTTATCTTGTCATCAGGATTGGTGATGGCTTTGGTTGGGTCTTCCCTTACAATGCTCGTGGTAAGTTATAAATGTTTTTTTTAGAAGCAAAAACACGTTACAATGTTCATAAAAAATGACACTTTTCCTATTTTTCATATTACTGTTGCAGTCTTTGATTCTTCCGTGTGTTTGCTTTTTGAGCATACTTCGAGGAAAAGCTACAAGGACCCAGGTAATTTCACTGTTTGATTAATTACCACTATTAAGAAAACTTATGTTTGTAGATCATTTAAGATTTCAAATTTTTTTAATATAAAAAATAGATGCAAATAATACCTTAAATATACATAAGCTATATATATTGAAAACTAAAAATTAAGTCTTAAATGATTTTTAAACAATCTTGTTAGTAAATTGTTTATGAACGCTAGCAACTTGAGCTAATTAACATTGAAGTTTGTTTTGTTCCATATGTTCATTTATGTCAACCATGTAAACAAATCATCATAATCATGATAATGTTCAAGTATCTTACAATTCCTTTTTTCTAAAATGGAGATGAATGACCTTAAAATCAGTATTACCTCTATAATATTATCTTTTAGTTCGAGGTACCAATACGTACCGATTTAATATTTTAAATTTTTCATCATCTCACTTTGCTCTTCATTATAGTTTTATGAAATTGCTTCACTTGTAGGGTTTACTGTGCATTCTCATTGTCACAATTGGAATGAGCTCTTCCGTTTGCGGCACAATCTCATCGTTATCGAAGATCATAGACAAATTGAGCCAATGAAAGTTCTTAAAACTCTACGTTATTGTATATTCGAGTCAGAGTAATTTCATTAGCTGCGAGTTAATTGTTATATTTTTCTTTTCTCAAATTATGTATCGAGATGAATGCATTAGGATGATCTATTTAAGTTCCGTTTATTTACAATGCAAAATGACATTTTGCTGGTAAAAATATTAAGATATATTTCTTTAATTCAATTTAATCTAGAGCTTAAAAAATTTTCAAACCAAAATATTTCCAGTTATTTTTTAATTTCTTAACTAAATCGTTAA
The DNA here is from genome assembly GCA_037177395.1 of Alpinia galanga. Lineage (NCBI taxonomy): Eukaryota > Viridiplantae > Streptophyta > Magnoliopsida > Zingiberales > Zingiberaceae > Alpinia > Alpinia galanga. The sequence goes on along the minus strand of JBAMHZ010000103.1, from coordinate 2,235,994 downwards.
ATTAACTAAACTCATCCTAACCAATGGCCAGCTTTCCCCCAAAACACGGGGGTATGTTAGTCAAAACACCAACAAGCTTTGACTCCCTGCTCACTGGACACCTTCGCTTCCTTCGCTTCCTTTTTTAGATCAGGAAGTCATCTTCTTACTCGACAGGACCAGAGCACCATATCCTTCTCCATGCGACACCGCCTCAAAGTGGACTGCTGCTGCTGCGTTGCGTCGAGCTCCCTCCACTCCTTACGCCATGAGCTTGGAGCCCTTCACCAGGTCACTTCTTCCATCTCTTCTACCTCCTCCTCCTCCTCCTCCTCCTCCCATGGCAGATTAGGGTTTTGTTTTGTCCTTTCTCTTCATGATGGTTCTTAATTATTCGCCTTGTTGCTGTTGGGTTTCGTTGTGGGTTCAGGCTGGTGAAGCTCGCGGCGAGGGCGTTCTACGATGACGTCTCTCTCAAGGGAGACAACCAGCCCAAAAACGGCAGAGGCGACAACCGAGGCATGGCCGTTATAGTCCTCGACGCCCTTACCAGGTGCGAGCTCAGCTTAGTCGAAAGATTGGCCTTCGTTGAGTTCCCGGATGAAGTAGAGGTGTCTGGTTGAGGTGGGTTAGTCTTCCTTCATTGAGTTCGGATAAACCATGTAGAGGTATGAAGTTCCCAAATGTAGAAATATGTGCTTTTGCATGAGTTTCTTCATGTGAACTCTGTGTCACTGGCTGGAGAAGTGGAGATGTCCAGCCCCCTTTACCAGCTGACTTCAGCTGAACCCAAGTCTTCGTGCTAAGTTGGTTTCAATAGATTCCAGTTAGTGAGTTGTCTCGAAAGAAAACCCTCTCTACCATAGAAAGCAAGGTCTAAATTGACTTTGGGAGGTGTACTCTTGTTGCTTCCCAAACTTAATGATTGCTCACAACTACTTTTAGCTAATGTTGGATACGTGTTAGGCTCCTCTTAGCTGTGGGTATTCATATTAGATACTTGTGTTTGCAACATAATTTAGGTGACAGTGAATAAAAGATAAGCGTGCTATATAGTTTATTACCTCGAGATGGAAAATTTCAATTTTTTTTTCTTTCTACTACATATAAATGTCTATGTTGTTCCATTGATTTCCTTTATGGATTAATAATTATGATTAAAATGTAGATTGGCATATATTCATCCTTGTGTTTACCAGACGCCAGTGGGTGAGGGAAGAAGATTTGGCAAAAACCTTGAAGCTTCATGCAAAGCAACTTCGACGTATTTTACGATATTTTGAAGAAGAGAAGCTGGTCATGAGAGATCATCGGAAAGAGGTTCCATTTCATTAAATAACTTGATTGGTTACTGTCACAATTGATCCATGCTGTTTTTTCATCCCCCCTCCCCTGGAGAAAGCTCACCATCTTGTACACTATCTGTTACATATAATCTGAGTTAATTTCCACTAAGAATGCCCTTATATTGAAGGAGCACGTACAAATGGATGGTTCATGCTAGCTTCGAGGTGCTTCTTACCATTTAATTTACTTTTGCTATAAAATCCTGAATTAGTGCTCTCATTAATTCTTTGGTTAAATATTTATGAGCCATTCTGGTACTAATTGTACTTGTTTTTTTTTCTCTCATTGCAATGTCTAATTGTGGGTTGTTATAAATGCTACCATACTTTCTACGTCCAATTCAAAAGGGTGTACATGATATTGGTATTAAGCTTATAAATGTTAAGTAGATTATGCCCCTACTTTTTTGCTTGATTTTCTTTGATTTCCCTTGGTTTGAGTTTATTTATCATCATAGGTTGTCATATTAGCATCTTAAATTACTACTTTGTAGAATGAGTCCTTACCATTATTGCAATGAATCTACCTGCATAAAAGGGGGCCTTTATCTGAATGTTTATGGCATTTCAGAGTTATGTTTTGTTTCCTTTACCAATCTCTAAATTCATTGAAGCCACAGTTCTTGCATTTGCCTTTTGTTTCACTTCTCAATATGATTCCCATTAATACTGTTGTCTTACACTGTATATCTTCTATGCGTGTTTGACATCTTCAAACACTGGAGCTACTGGCTGGATCAGTTTCTGTGCCTTCAATACAAGTTATGCAACATCCTGAAGCACCAAGCCTCAAACCGAATTTGTGGTGCTACACTCCCATGCAAACAAATAAATTATGAGACTGGATGTTGCTGCCCCCAAAAAGCAAAAATACCTGCTGTCCAAATGAGAGACTGCTGTTTTCTCTCTGTTTGTCGCATCCAGGTTTCACCAACAATGGTTCTTCCTTGGTCCTTATGTTCTCTCTATTTCATGCACAATGACTGTAAAATACCTTGCCCAGAAGCCACTTTCAATCCTGATCTTGACAATGTGGGACCCAATCAGACCCCAGAGCAGGTGCTTGTCTCTACAAATTGAGGCATAACTTGATAGGGATGCTGTAGCAACACTGATACCATCAACAACTCAACTAAATCCTCACCACACCAACATGAGGATTTGAATCCAACTTGATTTCGGAATATCGACCTGGTGGAGCCCATGCCTTTTTCTGCTAGCTTAGAAAAAACTCATCCTTCTTCCACATTACATTTGGTGGAAACAATTTCATTGCCAAAGTTTGTGTTCGTGCTAGGGGGTGGAGCTTCATTGATTGCTCATCATCCCTTGTGTCATAACTCATTCAATCCATGAATTTCTTACCACTATTTCATCCTTTAGCAGTTAAATTCCTTTGCATGATCCCTATTCTTTGATTGATGTGTTGCTTGCTATAGTGTTGTGGCATCACATGCAATCATTAGATTCCTGCATGTATAACTTTGGGTTTACTTTGAACCATGTTCATCATCCAGAAAACTATATCCAACAAATTGTAATCTTGTACTAACTTGTAAATCATTGATAGGGTTAAGTCTTGTTCCATCTTTTGGTAGGCAATAATTTTAAACTTTTGTATTGATAGACATGTCACACAGCTCTAATATTAAAAGAACACTGGCTTTTCACCATTTGACTAAGTGGGTCATCCAATATGATGTTAATCGACAATCTGAAATTTTTTATGTATTCTGGATCATCTATCTTCTGAAATTTCTTGATTGTGTGAGGGTATTATGAAGGAGATTGTGCCCCTGGCATGTCTGCTTCTCCTCAATTTTATCTTGATTTATCATGATGACGTACTGGATTATCATTGCTTTTATTGAGTGTGATTCCCTTATCATTATTGCTGCATATTGTCATGTCATCATGAAGACATCTTAGCCCAATTTTATTTCTTGTATATCCATATGTATAAAATAGGTCCATTAGTTCAATGTTTAAGGAATCATAAATTATGTTCACTTTTATTCTCTGTCATAAATATTTACTATGGAAATCTTTGTATAAATGTTTCAATCTAAAGGTTTTATCAGTGAGTTTCAATGTCACTACTCAGTTGGCAGTTTCTTTTTGAATATGAGCATTGCTAATCTTGATATATGGGATAAATGCATTGAAGAAGATTCAGAGAACCTATGCGCTTTGATATATGTGCCATAATGACTATGCTGTAGTGGTGGGAGCTGAAAGGCTAGTCTATGAATTTTTTTTAAAAAGCTAGTTCCATCTCAGTATGATGAGTACAAAGTAATTCTAGCAGCTTTAACAACAATAAATATCATTTTCTGGCAAATTTGCTTCTTAAGAAGATCTTCTCTTTCTTTGAAGAATTTTGACATAAGATTTTGTGCTTCATAGGAAAAGAAATTTCACAATGTTAGAGATACTTTTTGATACTGCCTTATTTAAACTTGGTTTATGCCATTCAAATTCTGCAGTCAGCTAAAGGGGCGAAAATATTTAGTACAGCTGTTGCTGCCACAGGTGATAGCCAACAAATAATTAAAGATGCTGAAGAGAAGACGAAGTTGCACACTCATTCTTACTGTTGTTTGGACTATGCACAGGTTGTTTGTGATCTATATGGTGCTTCTTGTATCAATTATTGATTCATTCCATATGATATAATCATCTAATGTCCAGCAATTGCTTTGCTAGTCTAAGATGCTAGGTTTCTAAACGTAGGTATTTTACACGTCTTTACTTCCTTGTTCTATTCTAACTTGGCCCATGGTCTATGATCACATCTCATTGGGATTGAAAAAATGAGTTTGTTATTTTAATGAACATTGCCTCATATAACTTTTCTATCCCTTTGAGTTTATTCATCTATTGAGTTGGTTTTTCATGTGTTTCTACATTGCACAATGCATTTCTTGATAGGTGGCAAGTAATTTTAGGATTCTCACTTTGGAATTGTTTTATTGCCATTTTTCTGACTCCTGTTTTAGAAAAAGGCATCCATCCTAACCTGTAACCATATCCAGTGAAGGAGCACTTTGCATGTCTTATTTTCCATTATGCACTATATTAAATTAATAGTTCATCTAGGCAGTAAAATATGGGTCTAGGCAAGCCATTAGTGCGAGACTCTAATTTAGTTCCATAGTTGTTCACTAATGAATATGGTTTATGTGAATTAGATGTCGGATTATAAATGAACATAATGTTGCTGAACAAGATTGACACTCCAAGAGCCATTTATATTCATTCAATGATATCTATATGAATATATAAATATATGTTCGTGAACAAAGTTCAGTTCACGAACTAAGTTGCTGTCTAATTTATCTAAGTCTCAATTATAATCATATTTCTTTACTTTTCAATTTGAACACATAAAAACATATAGAATATAATACACATGTATTCAGAGGGTTCATTCATATTCTATATGTTCTTACATGTCCATATTTATTTTTTTGAATACATGTATATCAGTAATTATATTCATCAACAATGTCCATTTTTTCAAATATGCTCATGTAAAATTTGCATCACGGAAATAACTTCTTGCAAAACAAGATAAGGTTGCATATAAATGATCTTTTTTTTTCGATCTTGCATTGGTGGGAGCTTAGTGCACCGGATTGCCCTTTATGTAAATTCTATACGTGCTTAATTAGCGCACAAATTGTTGTTGTTATGGTCTACCAAATGCAAAATCTTCCCCTCTCCACATAGTTTCATCTAATTGCAACAAAGCAAGATAGTGTTGGAAAAATGATTTCTGATTTAGAAGACCAAAATATCCTTGTTTGTGATGCTGGTTATACGCACGTGGTTCAAGTGCACATATTTGATGGATTTAAGGGTTGGATCCCATTTTGATTTTAGGTTGCAAGGACTTTTTTAAACTGAGGCTCAGTTAGAATTTTGTGTGCCAAGTTGAGATCAAGTCAAACATATAGGGGCCAAATTGAAGTTAACCCTTATATTTGCAGCTGATTTGATTCTGAGGAGATAAGTGAGTCCATATTAAATTGATTGAGTCAGATATAGTTACATTAAGGATGCTTTGATCAAACCAGCCTCTAGCCCTGATATAGCAAGAAATGGTGAGGGTTCTGGTAAAGAAATATATATTGTATATAATGTTAGGATAAATTATTTCCTATTGAGAATCAATATACTGTACAAGCACATGAAGATTTTATACAAAGAATCTATTGTTTAGTGATATGAGCATTAAACACAATCATGAGTTTTGACCATTAAACCTCCTATTTATATCCTTTTTTCTATTATCTTTCAGACACCAAATTTCTCACATATGGATGATTCTTTTATAAATCTTGTATGTTATGGGATATAGGTAAAATTTTTATTCAGATGATTGGATAAAAATAAATAATTTGATAAATTAGGTGGTAGATTTAAATTCTTTTAATGCAGTACTTTGTTAATTATTTGCTGTTAAATTCCATTGTACTTGAATTGGGGTATTTTTATCTGTAGCATTATTTTAATTTCTTCTTAATATGGATAGCAAGAACATCTGACTAAGCATCTGTGTGCTGCACATGCACTTTGCAGTGCCTCAAGCTCGACATCATATTTCTGTATGCGCCTTTTAATATTTGCTCAACTTGTAGATGTTTCATTTTTCCTGTAACTTCTCTGTATGCCAAGGTGATTTTCCTGTTTTTCAAATCTGTATCTTGTGCTTCTATGAAATGTAGATCTATGATGTTGTAAGATATCGAATGCATAGAATGAAGAAAAAGATAAAGGATGAACTAGACAGCAGGAATACCATTCAGGAATACATATGCCCCAATTGCGGGAGAAGGTAATTAGTTAACAACTATCTCTGTATAGGACATTCTAAATCAATCTGTTTTTGGTGCTCTACTGTGGGGATTGTTGACCTTTTGTTCAGGTATTCAGCTTTTGATGCACTTCAACTTGTAAGCCTCACTGATGAGTATTTTCACTGTGAAAACTGCAATGGTGAACTTGTTGCCGAGAGTGACAAGCTTGCTGCAGAGGAAATGGGAGATGGCGATGACAATGCTAGAAAACGGAGACGTGAAAAATTGAAAGACATGCTTCAGAAGATGGAGGTTAGATAAACACTACTCCCTTCTATCTATTTACTGGGGTCAACTCATATTCTACGTGAAACAAATCTTGGTATGTGTTAAACAGTTTGCTATGGTGTTGTGTAAGATATCATATACCTTCTCATATTTAGTAAAGTTGTTGTGTGCAGAACTATTGTGAGACCAGAATCTGTTTGACGGTCAGGGATAACTGGTTAACATACTGCAATTGTGTCCATATGTGATCTCGTCAAATTGACTGGAGATTTAAGTTCTTTACATGCCACAAAATTGATAGCAGTTTGAGATGCTGCAGTGAATCAATGGAAATTATGATCTTAGCGAAAATAGAACTTGATAATGAAATTAGGAAATATTCTAGAATTAATAAACATATTAAACTGATAACTAGTTTGTCTCCTGAAGTTTGATAAAATCCATTTAAAATTTTGTAAAGATAGGAGAATGAAACAATGGTTTCTATTTTAAAGCATAATACTCTGAGACATGGTACACAGATTAATGCTATTTATAGATTAATTTTATTTGTATATATTTTATGTTTACATGATACTAATTATAGAAGGGGGGCATAATGGTAAAGTTGCCTCTTTGTGACCTAGAGTTCACGGATTCAAATTTTGAAAACAGCCTCTTGTAAAAAAAAAAAAAAAAGGTAAGGTTGGGTACAATGAATCCTTCCCTGGGACCCTACATGGCGGGAGCTTCGTGCATCGGGGGGCTGCCCCTTTTATGATACTAATTATACTGTTGACCACTATGAATAGTTGAAGTAAGCTCATTTTATAAGTAATTATTTGTTAACTTACTCTGGTATCATACTAAAAGAGACATATCGCTACTTAAACATGTTTTACTTTTACTTTTATTACAAGTATTTTTGTAGCATTGTTTGATTCCTAGTCATTTTACTTATCACACAAGTTCTGTCTCTCTCCTGATTTCTTATTTGAAGGCATGAAAGGTAAAGGTTTATGATGTTATTTTTTCTCTTTCAATCATCTCAAACTCTTCTCCTTGCACTTTATATTTTACTGACAAGTGAGCAATAAGGCAATCTTCTGCATACTAGTGTTCATTAGTTCATTGGTTCCCACCTCATAATGAAGCACACTATTCAATTGTTCTTGTAGTTCAAAGGGTTAGGCGTTTGACAACTATATAGAAAGGAGTTCATGAGCTTGCATCTTACTAGATATAGTTTTCATATTATGAATGAAAAAAATTAATCCTACTTAGTGTTAACTCAAAAGGCAATTTTCCTTTGGTAGAAACAATGGCTATGGAAGAATATCTTCGTCACATGATCTCTACCTATTTTCTAACGCTGTTGCATCAACATTGTCTCACTGAGTTAGGTCTTGCATGAGATGTTGCTTTGAGTCTGAGATTGTGGAGAATTCTTCTAATCAACTCAACCTTCATGAGAATTGGGCAATTTACCTAATTGGATTAAAAGAAGTGTGAGCCAAAAATTCTTTGTTGGATCCGCTTGCAGATCTCTTAACTTTGTATTTCCATTTTCTAGTCAAAACTAAATCTATTGCACCATAAATTCTGAATCCTACTGTTAATAGCTATATTCAAATCTGGAATCTTGTATTCTCTTATTATTGAAACTAATTCAAATGCAGGAGCAGCTTAAACCATTGGCTGTTCAGATTGCAAGAGTGAAGGACTTGCCTGTTCCTGAATTTGGAAGTCTGCATGCATGGGAAGCTAGGGCAAATGCAGCTGCTCGTGCAAATGGTGATGCAAATGCACTGGATCCAACCAAATCCTCTCAAGGGCAAGGATATAGTGGAACACCAATGCCATTTCTTGGGGAGACAAAAGTAACAATTCTTCCTATTCTTTTTTCCATAATTTATCAGTTGCTAAATTTTTTACTTCATGTATGCCATGCCATGTTTTTGACAGATTTATTATCCTAGTGTTGGGTGCAATTCTTCTTGTAAGTTTATTATTGAATTTTGAAATAGAAACTATAATATGAATTTTTCTTGATATTATTTGTACGTAGAATGTAGATTTGCGGAGGATTATTTTCCTTGAATAGAAAAGTTGAAAATGAAATTGTATATTATCCGTATGCTCATTAGTAATTAGAAATTTGGAGATCAGAAGTTTGCCTGTCTCTTTGATGTCCACACAGTGAAACTGCTATAAGTGCATTTGCAAGTATGCTTATTTATATTTAGTTGGAGATGAAGTCATCTCAAAATCTATGATGGCAAGAGAAAAATGATGCAAAGAACATGAGTGTACCAATTTATAAAGGACTAAGCTAGAAGCACCTTAATGTCGAAGGTTTCATCTAGTGTGTTGTGAAATAGCAGCTATTATTTCAATTATTTTTATTATTTTGAAACTAGATCCTGATGCATTTAATCAAATCATAGAGTTTGATGATTGGTACTGCTATAAAGGCTTGGAGTAACTACTAAGAGCCTGCTTGGCATATCTCAAGATGCAGCACTAGCCAACCCTGATAACATTTTAGCTGATTATAGTTGTTGTCTTTCCCATTATGCATTTACAGTAAATAGTTGTTTTTACAATATTCAATAAATATTGGGCATTACTAATTTGTCAGACTTCTAACTAATATCTTTCTCCATGTTCTATTAAATTTAATTGCAGGTTGAAGTTGCTTTATCTGGTGTAGAAGTAAAGGGTGAAGATGGTGAGTCTGACAAAAAGACTGCGTCGATGAAGGTCATACCTCCATGGATGATTAAAGAAGGAATGAGTCTAACAAAAGAACAAAGAGGAGATGCAGTAAATGTAGATAAAAGTTCAGAACCTAGCGATGACAAAAAATCAAAAGAAACAAAAGAAGATGAGAAGAGTATACAGGCTAGTATTGAAATTGCAGTCATTTGGTCTTTATGTCTGATTGTTATCTATGCAATCTATTTTGCTACAATATATATGTTTCTTTTAGGATGAGTATCTAAAGGCATATTATGAAGCTATATTAAAGAGGCAGAAAGAACAGGAAGACGCTTTAAGAATGCAACGAGAGATCAACAGATCTCCAATGCCTGACCACGATGGTGTTTCTGAAACAGAACGCCAAGTAGGGAAGAAAGCTAAACGAGGCATTTATGAAGATGATAATGTGGAGTGGGAAGATGCTCCACCTGCTGGTTTGTTCATTCTCATTCAGTTTTTATATTTACACATTATGAGTGTCAATTTACTAATTAAAAGAAAAAAGAGAAAATTATCAAAAAATTAATGTACAGTGTGAACAATGCTCCTCCTGCAAGTTTATTTCTCTGCTAATAAATAACTAAATTTGCATCCACATGCGGACACACACTATACATGCAATTGAGTGCAGTAGTAACAGACTAACAGCACATGTTCCATACACATGCACACATGCTCGTGCACACACTGCAATTTTTGTTAGCAGAACAATACATGTTGGCATATGAGATCACGTAAATGTCTTTCTTCTTTTCTCCCATACCAAGTTGAGTAGCCTTTTTGATATTTTAAATCCTATTAATGGTTTAACATGTTAGGTGATTTCCTGCTTAATATTACCTTCACTAAAAATTTGTATAGGATTATGTTTTGTCACATTTTTGAGATTGTTGCCTTGTTTGCAATTCTGATCCTTTTTTTTAGCATTTCCCTTTTTCTACTGCACGTTTCAATTCAACTTTCTTTTAAGGGAGCTGACATAGGTTGGGCCATGCAAACTTAGTTCTGGTGGGTTTCATCCCTACTATCCTTTTCCAGTCTGCCAGTTTACATGCAAAAACAAGAAAGATGTGGTATCATAACTAATGGGTTAACGTTTCGTAAAAACATTTTTAAAATGTATTGAAAACATGCTATAACATACCTTGCTGGTATGGATTTTTCCAGGAATATCTCATTAATAGGAGTTCCTATTAATATCAAAATATAAGTTTATTTAATATATGAGTCTATGATAAAATAGTAATTTATATTGTTACTAATTATATCTTTGTACTTAAGCATGATACTCCAAATGCAATTATGAATCTTGAATAGCTATTCTAGTTCATCACTAATGTTCACAACTATGATATAATTAATTGTTGGTATAATTGATCTCTGGTCTAGATTGACAAAGTTCAAGTTGGATTTTGATGTTTGAGCAATATGTAGTGATGATCGAGTGATATTCTTTAGGGGAAGATTGATGGTTAAGGATGACTACACTCAGTATAGAAGAGAAGATTGTTGGAAGAGCGAGATTGTGATGCAATTGATTTTGATAGTTGAACGAAAAGTCCAAGTGGGTTGCGGTTAATCAGATACAACAATCGGAAGTCCGATAAGGAGTTGGCAAGTGGTGAAGTCCAAGTGAGTTGTGGTTGACTAGATACTTGACATGATATGAGAAAAGAATTCCAAGTGGATCAAACATTTGACAAGTGATAGTTCTAATAGGTCACGGAGGACCAGTGCCAGGCATGCAAATGGAAGTTTTAATAGGTCACAGATGACTGAATGTTAGACATACGGATGGAAGCCCTAGCAGGTTAGGAATGATCGAATGTTATGCGAGATGGGAAGTCCAAATAGGTTAAGGAGGATTACATTTTTAACAATGATGA
>JBAMHZ010000103.1:2212696-2224851 GCA_037177395.1 Alpinia galanga | reverse complement strand
CCACATCTTCATGTTCATCTTGTACAGTTGATTCATTTCAATTGCCTTCTTGTTGGTTCCCTTTGTCTGAAATGTGTTGTTGCTTAAATTTAAAATTAAAGCTACCGTTGAAAAACAAATGGAATGATCCCCTGGGTGGGCGTATCAAATTGCGGCCAGTGGCTATATAATTGACCAGATTCTGATTGTAATTCGGTCGACGTTTCTTTGGATTTAAAAGTTGAATTAGACCAATCACATTGGATAATGGAAGTGAAAATACAATAGATATGAAAAAAATTCATAATTATATAACAATACAATAACTTAAGTAAAATATAAAATAGATTATTAGACATAATTCAAATTAATAGACACAAAAAGATCCATAAGTATATGATAATGTAATAACTTAAATAAATGAGTTTATAAAAAATTAATAATTTCCACGATCGATAAGTACACGGAAACATAAAGGAGATTGGGTATAAAAGACTAGATTGAAGGCTGAACTTTTAACTTTTTTTTTATGCATAAATTTTTTTTTAAGTAAAAAAAAAGATAAATGAGTCTAATAAATCTAATGGGTCAGAAGATAAGACACTAATTCGATATGAAATTTTTGCATATTTAATAGATAGACATGAAATAAATATGAATCTAAAAATGTATAATCTAGATATGAAAAAAATGGATCATATTCGTCTAGTATTTTTATATCGTGTTCAGATTTGTCAGGCCTAGATCGAAAAATAGTATAATCATCCTCATGACACTGACAAAATTAAGCGTCCAATGGTGGCCGACCACGGCGCCGCTCACAAGTGCGTACGCAGGAGTCACACAGAAATCACTCCTGTGAAAAACGATACGTTTCATTTAAAAATAAAAATAAAATAAAATAATAAAATATTTATCGTGTATTAAAAAACGCGTTGGGTTTACCTCTCTCTCTCTCTCTCTCTCTTTTAGGGAAATTAAATTTGATTTTATTTTAATTTAAGTGTCGTTGGTCCGGTTCGTTCGTGGTCCGTGAACCGGAGAAAATTAACCGCGGCGACTCCACCGTATATTTCCTTGCCCGTCCGCTCGAATTCGCTGCCTCCTCGACGCGCGGCGGCGTCCGACGGACGACGAGGCCGCCGAGATCCGGCACATTCGCTGGCCTTATCGGTAACATCGCTATATCCTCGCCTCTTGTCCCGTCGCGTCTCCTGTTCGTTGGTGGCCCTTTTTAGATCGCCTAAAACGTGGTGGACCAATCGGAAATTACTAATGCCTCTTCTCTCCTCTCTTGGATTTTTCATTTAGTTTGATTTCTCATAGGGTTTTGTGTAAAATCGATCTGTGATTACCCTTTTTTCTATTGTACCGATTTTTGTCTTAGATTCATGACGGATGGCTTACTCAAAACGACCACCGGAGTCTACGGCTATTGGATTTGAGGAGGGTCTTTTGTGGCGTCGTTTTAGGTTCGTGGTAGTTTTGCTAAGTTATCTTTCTGCATGAATGACTAGAGTATAAATTAAAATCACTTCATTGATCCTTTTTTTGTCACCTTTATGACTTATTTGCAGGAAGTCTCTACCTGTGAGTCATTTGGCATTATACCAGCTTGTATAAAAGTAAGGTGGCAAATGGAAGGATCGGAATTCAGCCGGATGTGCATCAAAAGAGATGTTGAGGAGAATATAGAGGCTAGGAGTAAGGAAGATTATGATGTCCAGGAAGGTGCAGATAAGGAGAAGCACAAGTCTAGAAAGTCAAAGAAACATTCTGATGTAGAGGAAGTTGATGAACAGGACTGTGGCTGGAGGAAGGCTTCTGATGTTAGGAATGAGTCAAAGAAGAGGTCTGGTGGCTCAAGCATCACGACAAGTGGCGATGAGGAGGATTATTCAGTTAGAAATGATTAACACTCAGAGATCTTGTGGAGAAATATGGATGAGAGAAGTGAGAAGAGATATGGTGAAATCTACAGAGGCAGAGAATCAAACGGCAGCAGAAAGAGAAGCGATAATGGAAATGAGTGGGATTGCTCAAGGAAACCGAGTTCAAAAGCTTCTGCCCAGGATAACTCTGATAATGAAAGCATTAATAAAGTGGAAAGTTCATATGATGCTGAAAATGAGAAATTGCATGAAAGAGACTCCAGATATCCTGAGAGGAAGCACGGCAGTAAGGGGAAAAAAGATCCTGTTCAGAACACGCAGGAAAGAAACACCCAACGTAGGAGATGGGATGAGTTTGAGATGGCCATAAAGCGAAGATGAAAACGGTCACACAGGCAGATCTGATTCACGAGTCAGGAATGCTTCAGATCCTAATAAGCATGATTTTCTAGTGGACATAGAGGCAGACTTCAGAAATGAATCTGGAGAGGGTAAAATCAAGATTCTGGATGCAAGTGTTGAGAATGGTACTAGATCAAGAAGCTACAGAGATGACAGGGAGGATGGCAGTGAAGGGGCAGGAGTCGGAAAAGATTGGAAGTGCAAGATGAGGAAAATAGGGTGATTACAAGTGTTCATCACAAAAGTAGATCAAATGCCATTAGAAACGATAGGCAAATAAAGGTAAGCGACAGTGCTACTGGATCAACAGGAGATGCTGAACGTGATCCCTATAGATACAGTTCTAAGCTGCATTGTGAGAAAGGTGACAAACAAAGGCAAGAAATAGATTCTGATCATGGTGACCATGAGGAAGTTGAAACTTGGGAGAAATCAACCAACACGTATGGAGATAATCATTCTCATATGCGGGGTACAAGTACATGAAATGCTGACCATTATGAATGGCTTTGTAGTCCTGAGAGAACAGGAAGGCATTACAGAGAGTTTGAAGAGCATGCTCAAGGATTTTCAGATTCAGATAATGTAAAGAGCTTGAACATTAAAGGCTGCTGAATGATAAAAACAGGGAGCGAGAAATTTTTAAAGATCACCAGAAGAGAATTAAGTGCAGGCGAGATCCTATAGATGGTGATGAATTTGGTCAGGTGAAGGAATGGGAAGTGCCTTGCCATGAACATGAAAGGTTTGGCTGTGATAACATTCAAGTTAGATCTGGTTACAGAATCGTACTAGGCCTGAAGGTGCAAGAGATTCATCAACATCTAGCAATAGAAATGAGAATTCTGATTCAATTGAAATCAGGTCCAACAGGAATTTAGATTTTGTAAAGGATGACTCAATTTCAACCTTTCCTGGAAGGAAAGCTGAAAAGATATCACAGCAGGATTTTGCTTCAGGAGGTAATGGTAAGGAATGGGGTTATCTAGCTGAGGATAAGGGAAAAACTGCATCAGCTTATGGGGATGATTCACAGGAAAGATTCCTGAATGATGGCTTAGTTCTAGAGCAAAGTTCTGGAAGATATTCTTTTGATCCACAGACTGGTAAAGCAAAGAACCATGGAGTGTCTATGAATACCAGTCTTGCAGGTGCAGGTCAGAGTTCAAGTGGTAATATGTAATCATTTGGGAACAGCCAGGGAACAAGCCCTTTTAACAGAGGTCTTCAACAAGGATCATAAGGTGGTAAATCAGCAAGAGGAAGAGGAAGATTAAATGGGAGGGATTCTCACCGTGTTGGGCCTCCCTCTTCTGTGATAGGTCCTCCCTTTGGCACCCTTGGCATGCCACCTGGTCTAATACAGACAATTGGATCAAACATAACCGTGCCTTTACCCATTGGACTCGGTGTTATCATCCCTCCATTTCCTTCACTGCTTTTTTGGCCATGGGCTCAAAGTGTTGATTTGAATATGCTGGCTCCTCTACCCCACCTTCTTGTCCCAACACAGCCTAGGTTTCCTCCCAACATGGGAATTGGCCCTAGTCAATCAATCTACTTCAACCAACCTGGCCTTATTAGGGGAGTTCCACCTAATAAGCTCCAGGATTCATTGCAGCAGGATCAGGTAGTTGTGACATGCAACAGGATAAAGCTTCAGCTGGTTGGACACCTGACCTCCAACAACTAATGGATCCTCTGGTAAAGCTCCTTCAAGAGGGGAACAAAATGACTATTCTCAGAATTTTGTTGGCACTGGTATGAGACCCCCAGAATTTCACCAGGGAGCTAGAGCTTACTAGTGTTGTTGAGGACTATCCGAAGTTTGAGAGAACTAATTCAGTGGAAAGATGAGATAGTTGCTAAGTTAGTGTCACCACCCATGTATTATAACTGTGATTTGCATGAGCATGCACTTTTTCCTGAATTTTTTGGGACCAAATTCAATGTTATTCTTGTGGATCCTCCTTGGGAGGATTATGTTCATCGGGCTCCTGGTAGTACTGACTACCTGGAGTACTGGACTTTTGAGCAGATACGTGGTCTCCAGATTGAGGCATGTTTAGGTCATCTACTTTCAGTTCCAAATTATATTTGAGGTGTATTATTGTTAAATTGCCATGCTGCAAGTTGATCATTCTTTGTGAAGAACAGACCTGACATTTAAGCACATTTTACTGTCCTGTGCAGGCAATAACTGACACACCATCATTTATCTTCTTGTGGGTTGGTGATAGTGTGGAGCTAGAACAGGGTTGTCAATGTCTAAAAAAGGTGTGCTATACCGCTTCTGCTTTCCTTTGTGTATCTTCTCTTGGTTTAGTTTGTTGTTATTTACAACATGCAATGGCATACTAGGAAGTTCTGCAATTTATGTTTTTTAAAAATGTTTTTCTGATATTATATCAGCTAACTCTTTTCTTAGACTTTTACTTACCTTTATTATATCTGTTTTATAGTGGGGTTTTTGAAGGTGTGAAGGCATTTGTTGGGTTAAGACCAACAAAAAGAATGCTACTCCAGGTCTGAGACATGATTCATTGATTCTCATGTGCTATTTCAGCATTCAAAGGTTGGTTGCTTCCCCAGTATATTGCTATTTGTCTTCATGCCTGCTCAACTATCTTTTTGTTTTATTCTTGTTTTTTTTTCCCTTAACAATTACAGGAACACTGCTTGATGGGCATAAAAGGAACTATTCGTCGTAGCACCGATGGGCATATCATCCATTCCAATATTGACACAGATGTCACAATTGCTGAGGAACCAAGGGACGGTTAGTTTTTGTGCTGTAGTTCATCTTATCTCCACCATAAGACTGTTACTTTCTTACATCTCATAAAGCAGATTCGTTGTGTACTCTGTGTTTTTTAAGTTCAGCTCAGACATCAGTGCTCTTTTTGCACCATCCACCATAACCTTAATTATTTTTTATTATATTCACAATCGCTGAACTTATTGTCCCCCCTCCACTTCCCAACTATGCACACACAATCACCCAGCCAGCTAAGTATGACGGGAATTGGTTATGTTTTAGATGAACCTCCATGGCTTAATCATTAACCGAACATGCTTTAATTTCGTTTGTTTCGCATGGTAGTTTGCAGAAGGCATGATGGCTTTTGCACCTTTTTCCCATCATTTTAATTCAATAAAAAAAATCTTATCGGTTCTGTGTTGATTTACAGTTTGTCAACTTGCATTATTTAGGATGAGCAATTTTTTTTTGGCACCTTTAGCAGGTTCTACCAAAAAGCTGGAAAATATGTATATAATTATTGAGCATTTTGTGCTTGGACAAGGGAGGCTTGAACTCTTTGGTGAGAACCACAATATTCATTCTGGCTGGCTAACTGCAGGGAAAGGATTATCTTCCTCTAATTTCAATGCTGAGGTACATGCTCCTTGTAATATGTTAGAATGCATTTCAAAGATTCTTATTGGCACCGTCTGATTCTTAGCCTTTGTCCTAAAATGCTTGTTGATTGGAAGGCCTATATTCGGAATTTCTATGACAAGGATGGGAAAAGTTTAGCAGGGCAGTGGAGGGAAAAACCTACCATCTGATGCTCTTCATCTTATGTTGACCACCTAAGATCGAAAATTTGAGGCCGAAATCTCCACCTCAGAATTATCAACAACGATCAACACCCATAGTAAGTTCTGGTAACAGGAGACCTTCAGGAAACTCTCCACAGAACCCCATGAATCCATCTTTTCATGGGATGATGAATGCTGATCTGCCAGGCTCTGAACTTGCAACAGCAACTCCTTGGTCTTCCTTCCCAATGGTAGGATTCAGAGGACCTGATGGTGAACTCATGAGCAAGGATGGTTACGATGGATATGAGTTCAATGCTGCTTTTCCTCAACCATTCGGAGATCACATGGGCATTGATCCTTGTCGAGCAATCAATTTTTTGTAATAAGGAACATAAGCTGTGGGGAAACTCCTTTATTTTCGTTTATTTCATATGCTTGAGCACAAATGTTAAATGGTTTTTTGTGTCGGCTATCATCATTCTTTATTGCAATTATTTCTTTGCTGTTGCAAGCTTGCAAGGGTGTCTTTGTCACGTCTATTTAATTTAATTTAATTTAATTTTGTTGACTGTATTTATGTATTGTCCGGGTGAATTTTTTTCCCAATTGCCTAACAAAGTATTTAATTTAATTTAATTTTGTTGACTGTATTTATGTATCTTCCTGGTGATTTTTTCCCCAATTGCCTAACAGATATAATTCCTCATTGAAGAAAAGGTTGATCAACTATAGTTCTTTACTTTCTGATTGGCAACATGTTGGGATGTGCTAGTGTTTAAGTGCAGGCTTGTGACTTGTTTGTAATCATGGAGCATTTAGTTGGTTGACCATGGCTGATATTATCAGTGAGCGACACTCTAATGGAAGCTTCCTTTCCTGGTGAGTCAATTATTCTTTGATATGAAAAGATGACCTTGATTTGTAAGTCAATTGAACTTCGTTTTTTCTCTGATAATTTACCCGTACAACTTATTGATAATGGTTATGCAATTTGGATACCATGAACTGTTTTTTTTTTTTTTTTGCTTCATACACATACCTCATGGTAAAATTCCCTACTTAGTTGAGAGATTTCTGTATTTTCTTTCATTTCACAAGACTAACTAGCATAAGTTAATAGAAATTTTCCCTATTTTCATTTCGAATTGTGGAAACAGTCTCTTCCAATGCAGATAAGATTGGGTATATAGATCTTTTTTTGGACCTTACATTGGCAGAAGTTCCAAGCTATTTTTTTTTTCTTGTAAGAAACTGAAGGTGACATTTTTTCCCCCTGTTTTACATGGTGCTTTAGCTTTGAAAGCATGGTCTATTTGCTGATAATGACAGAGCCAGAGCTCTGTTCAAGGTACGTAAGATCACTGGCAATCTTTAATATGTTTCTTCTCTTAGCACAAATACCCAGTGAAGAAAATATAGTTATTGCATTTGCTGTATTTTGAATTTGGAAGTTTGCTCTGTAGAGATGATAATTGATGTTTTTCTTAAACTTAAACTGTACAAGACAGAAGGCTGCAAATATTTGGAATTTCAGAACATGGATTGTGCTTCACTATTCATTTCCATCTTCCTTGTTTAGTTTTAACAAAATTTAATCTACTCTAGTGATGCTATTATAAGAACTTTGATGAGTTCAATTAAGAGAATGGGAAAAAAAAAATCATAGTGAGTTAGAAGTTACAAAAAAAATGGTTTAAATAATCATGTCCACACCAGTAAGTCGGGTTGTAGGTTTGATTGCCGGAGAAGTGAGATCTCACAAAGGGACTTTTGTAAACTAGATTAGAACACAGTTGAATTAAAGCTCCTTTGTGCTTGTTTAGGATGTTGATATAATGATTAAACCTTTTTATAGATCAAAAAGAAATCAACAATTAAGGTTAAGAAGAACAATCCTATAAAAGGCAAAGCACCAGCTAGGTTATTTAAACTAGTTATATTGAGAATTGCAAAGAGACAGATAAAAGACTTTCCAGAATCATATCACATCTGATGGGAAGACGACATAGGTTCTGATCTAACGAGAACCAAATCTGATGAGACTTTTTCAATGATCCATTGAGGATTATCTGTCTTTTGTTCTTTTGTTGTCTCCAAGTATCCTTCTCCTTCTTAATATTGTTCTGTTGTTTGCTGATGGTGTCTTGAAACACAATGGTCAAAGTATTTGTACACTTGCTCAGCTAGGAACATTGTCCCTTCACAACCTCATGGAAAAAGTGTAAATATGACTAAGATTGTGAATTCGAGAGATGATTCGAAAATTAAGATCCTAGATGTTGGTTCATCAAAGTAAGTTTGTTGAGAGTCTGGTTGTGGGATTTTGCCACAAAGATATTTATTAATAGCTATTAAACTCTCTTATGCTCCCTTTTTTTTTTAACATTAAAGGGGTATTTTGGTAAAATGACATAGTTTAAATTTGATTTTAGGGCCGAGGGAATTGGTGGGTAGCCCAAACAAGTGAGCAATGCTCAACTAGGGCTTGATCCAATTAATAGCTCTGCCTTGGCTTCTGTTTACTTGGAAGATAGAGTGGAAAAGAACATGAATTTAGAGCGGAAAAAAAAACCCTAAGAAAACATAACAAAAAAGAAGAAAAAATCATCAAAGAAAGATGAGGAAATAAAATAAAATACACGACAACCTCACTCAGGGCTATGACCAACTATCGCAATTCACTACCGATGAGGTGACTTAGCGCCGCTAATCATTGCCTACAAGGCGACTTATGGAAGGTCAGCCCACAAGGTGACTCGTGTGAGATCACCACTCGTGAGTCTACTCTCGTAAGGTCACTGTCCGATGACCTAAGTTAGCTTCAATCAACTAATAGCTTCAATGTATTAGAGAAAAAAAAAGAAAAAAATAATTTCCAATTCAATTTGGATGGATAAAAAAATAACTAAAAAGATCCACAAATGAATTCTTATATATGTCCATAGAGCAAATAAATAATAATGATTCTTTTTTTAAGAAATAAGCAAAGAAAAAAATTTCATTGTGAAAAATCTTTCTAAGAAATTAACCCTTATTCCTAATTAAAGGAAATGAATTATTATTCATAATTAAATATAATATGATTAAAAAAATATATGAAATTATCACATTAATAACCCTCCACCGTTGCCCCTACATGTAAAGAAGGATAAATTAAGATGTCAAATGACCAATGCAGAAATGTAAAATCATCGGTAGTCTAACAGTGAACTTCAGAAATCGATTTTTTACTCTTTCAAACCTTAACACAATTGCACTGGCCATCTAAATTAGCCCTAGAGGCTATTATATGCCGCGGCGTCGCGTGGGCATTTATATACTTTTGGGATGTGATTCACCAAATGCTGATGCCAACAATGGGTCAACGCTGGACAATGCCTGTACGTACCGTATGCATCAAAATGAATGACTTGAAAATAATAGCAGAAAAAAACTGAAAAAAAAATAAGGAACATTACATCTGTACACATTGTCAACGATCGTTGTACAAACATCACCAAACAGACATATTTTGGCCGTTACAATTTGAATAGAATCTGTCGCCATTAAATCTGCTTTACCCGCCATTGTTTCTCATGTTAGCTTGAATCATAACTTCCTGTTCTCGCATTCTCACGCATCTTTTCCACAATATGCCTACCTTTTTCTTCAATGTGCCGTCTCTTCTCTTCCAGCTTATCCCCAACCCTCTTCCCGAAATCCATCATTCTGGCACGTCTGCTGGTTTTCCTTGGCTTATCGTCATGTTCAGCAGTCAAATGATCATTCGGCAAGACTAATGACCTTGGCATGGAAACCGTAGGGCTATCTGTGCTGCTTTGGATAGAACCCTTTTCAGGTTCACTGGTCAATAGTGGAGCCTTCAGATCAGCATTCATGGCATCGTAAGAAGAATGTGTGGAAGAAGTAGCAGAGACAGTTTGACCACTAATGGCAGTAGAAGATGATGCTGGAGTAGTTGGCTGGGAAGTTTGCTCAACATGCATCACATCCTTTACCTTTTCAATTCTGTCATCCGAGCTGTCTTTAATTTTGATACCACTATCAACCTTCAATTTATCTTCGGTAGCTTGAGGCACTGATGACTCGGGTTCTGTGATGTCTGCATTCTCGTTATTGGTCCATAGGAATGGTGCAACTTTACTTGGGACCCAATCATCGGTTTCTGCTATCATCCATGGGATACATATGCTTTCACAATTAGGGAGAACCAAACTGTCTCTAATTGCTGCCTGCATAGTAACAAGTTTCAGAGTTACAATTTCAAAGAGTGACATTTGCATTTCAAAATTCAGGTCAGAATTTTTCAACTAGGAAAACCAACTTTCGGAGTTAATAATACCAACTGTAGTGTTATGAAAGGAAAAAAAAAAAGATACATGAATGAAACTATCACCTTAATCCGATTGCCAATGAGCAAACCAATGTGACTATGGGATAATTTTCGATCCCCAATTGAAGAGTCCAAATTCCAATCTAATTCTGGCATATTGGTGAAGCCAAACCATAACTGATCAGATGGTGGTGGCTTTATATGCAGCCGCAATGTCCCACGGAGAGAAACAACTCTTATTGCCAATGAAAGTGGCACCTTAAAAAAAAAATAAAGTTATTCAGGATCACTCAAAAACCAAGAATGAAGAAAACAAGGCGAAGTTTGTATCACGTGGGAAATCAGGGTAATGTGAAATTTATATCGTATGGGCGTGTATTAGTATTTCCAGATTTAGAAAGTCCAGAATTGATCTTTGCTGTTATTTCCAGAACTTTATGTCCTTGTTCAGAAGTTAGGAAAAGGAACATGTTGTGGGTAGTTTGACTGGCCCTTTTTTCAGCCATTTCTATGGGCAAATTTGATTCAAGTGTTTGGAATTGCAAAAAAGAATTAGAAGTGAATATATTTTTTAGATATATTCCATGAAAATGTTATATATATTTTCAAAAAAAACAGATTGTGGATGTTTTTTTCCAAGCCACCTGGTAGAGTTCAGTTATGTTTTTTCTGACAAGTTGGATATGACAGGTATCCATGTTTGAGGTTAAAGAGTGTTAAAAATAATAAATTTACTCCCACACTACTATTTTCTAATAAATTATTAGGATGGAATCAATTTAGATATATATTTGTGTAGCCTTACAGGTGATAAATAACAAAATAATAGAAAATAGGTTGCAATGGTATGATCACGTCCATAGATGATTAAATGATTGACCAATTTAGAGTTAGACGTGAAAAAACATAGATGAAGATCAAGAATAGTCTAGCCAAGGCAACAAAAAGTGTACAACCAATCTAACATTATCAGTATTACACTTTGCATAGAATTCAATAGAAGATAGATCCATATAACCAATCCAAATAAGTAGGACTACCACAACTTGTTGGTCATCGTGATATTAGGCTTGGAGGTATATAAACATGGACTGTTAATCTCATTATGATATGTGAACAAAAAAAAAACCTTTTGCTACTTTGCATCACAGCTACGGCAATAAGAAACCCATAGTCTCGTATTCACTAGATTTCTAAATTTTTACCAATATAAATTGCACCAGGGTAGACAATTGACATTATCTTTATGGCCAAAAAATCACATCTTTGATGTCCATTGGACGACCCTAGTAAACAAATTTGGTATAGAGTTTCTATTCAAATTAGAATTATTATTATCCAAAACATACAAGTATAAAATAAAGGAACAATAACTCATCAGTGGTTTTCTGCTTTTCTTCAGCTACAATAAAAAAACATTGTGCAGATACACGTGTGTTTGTGGAAAACAAAGAAGTACATAATGATTTTTCAAAAAAAACACCATTTTCATACCCAAGTGTTAAATATTCACTCATGCCATCTGTGCTTCAAGTTAATTATATGCAACATTCTTAAAGTTATTTGAATATAAACTAACCTGTGAAACTTGATCAGCAACAGAGTGGAGGATGGTCTTCCATCTAGATACATAGCTTGCAGTCCAACCAGCACTCTTTGTGTTTCTCAAGCTATCTGAACAACAATACTTGAGAAACTTAGTGATGGGATAACCTGAAGGAGTATTCCAACCATCTGCATCTCTACACGAGTAACTTTGCTTGGGAATGGTCAAGCTTAAAAAGGTATACCGGTCAACAGAAAAAAAAAACATAACAGTTACAACATAATGTGAACTCTTTTTGCTACAATAAGTGAATTCTTCCTGATCATTATCACATAAAGCTATCAGACTTGGCTTTGTGTTTAACTACTTCAAGTATGCAGGTATTCGTTGATAAATAATTCTCTGAATACCAGAAGAACAGTTCAACTGGGTATCTCATTGGTTTTCAGATTTTCGA
>JBAMHZ010000103.1:2200244-2211475 GCA_037177395.1 Alpinia galanga | reverse complement strand
AAACATGGTTAGCTCCTGCAAAACATGGTTAGCTCAACAACACTCAATATATATAGTTTGACAGTCTCAAGACCATCCGATCTTAACCTCGGCATTCCACTGGAATCCTCAGTCAGACCGATGCCTAAGAGATTGTCCCCATGGACGTGACCTTTCCACTCAACAAGGTAACTTACCTTGCTTACCTTAGGTCTATCTCTTAGTTGGCTCTTGATCCTAACTCAATTCTGCACACTTGGGTAAAGTATAAGATAACAAATAATCTTAACTTTGAATGTTTACCATCATAAAAAACTAGGTTCGATTTATCTGGTGCCACTGCACTAACACCTTGGTATCTTTATAATCACCTATTCTGTACAACACATCATTACGGATAATGTTAATCAAAATTTTTGTTACCATTTCATTGATGTTGTGTTGTTCTATTTGCTTCTTAGTTCATTTCTTCTTCTTGAGGACCTTTCCCTTGCTATTAGTAGGAGCTTCAAATCCACTTATCAAGATGAACCATTGCTCGATGTTTATCATGAGGAATGTCTCCATTCTTGAGATCATGAGGAAATCCGAATATCGTATTCAAATCCATCAATTGGCTCCATTTTCGATCTTGTTGAACCTTATATCCCTCTAGCTTTCTCCTCTTAGCGGTTAGTCCTTGAAGAGTGGTCTCGCTCTGATACCAATTATTAGGACTGATGGTGTCGCTAGAGGGGGGTGAATAGCAATTTATACATTCGCTTCAATTTTGTTCATGCTCATCTACAAGGATGTTAATGCGCAACGGATACAATATAAACTAATAATAAAAGACAAAACACATGTACAACAAACCAATATAACATGGTTTTGAGATATGCTCCTACTCTACGACGATTCTTAAGATAGATCACTCCTCAACCAACCTTCCACTAGTTTTCTCCTTTAGGTAAGCACCAAGGTAGAGTAAACCTCCTTTACAACCAAATCTTACAACAAAAGCAAGCACCAAATACAAATACACAAGTATTTTATAAGAAACAAGTAAAGAACACTTTACAATAAGCATGTTTTGTTGCTTATAGCTTTGGTTGTTTTGGATGACTAGGAAGGATAGGAAAGCATCAAATTACCTCCTTCAAAATCACCAAGAATCAGCATCATTAACCTCCCACGAGATCTCTTTTTATAGACTTTGCTGATTTCCTATCACTAGTCAACTGACCTTACCCACCAGTCGATTAATTGAGTTACCATTGCCCCACAATGGCTATCCAATGGCTCAATCCACGTTGGATAAGTGAATCAGTCGACTAGCAATACTCATCAATCGACTGCTTATACCAGTCGCCTACTCTACCATAGCAGTCAACTGACTAACCTTCTATGGACTGACCACATTATACCAATCGACTAGTACTCCTCACCAGTCGACTGTTCAAGCACTATTTGCCCAAATATCATCACCAATCGACTCCAACTCAATTGGATAACACTAGTCGATTGGTAACCCCACCAGTTAACTGGTAAACCTCAAAACTGAGGTTTAAACCCCTAAGCGTAATCCTTTCACACTTGAAACTTATCCTAGTCTAGACCTCAGCCTTCAACTCATTTTCATTAGCTTCACGCCTTATAGATACCTTTGAGCCCATGCTCATCACCCTTTGCGCTAGCCTTCAAGTGTTTCCATCGGCTTAGTCATGCTATTGGGTATCCTTTTTTAAGAGGCTATGCCTCTAGGACTTCATCACCCCTTAGCCTAGACCTCAGCCTTCTAGCTACTTCTATCAGCCTCACACCTATTGGATGCCTCCGAGCCCATGCTCATCACCCTTCGCGCTAGCCTTCAAGTGCTTCCGTTAGCCTAGTCATGCTAAGCACCAAGTGCCACACTCTTGGACTTTCTTTGCCAAGTCTTTATACTCGGACTTTACCTTTGCCAAGACTCTACTCTTAGACTTGTTCCTTTGTCAACACCATGATGGACTTTCCTTGCCAAGTATCCATACTTGGACTTTTCCTTTGCCAAGTCAACACACTTAGACTTTACCTTTGCTATGTTAATACACTTGGACTCTTCCTTTTCTAAGTTAACATATTTGGACTTTACCAACAATCTCCCAAAAGACATATAGCCAAACCATATTGTTACAACTTATCAAACATCAAAACTCAACTCGAATTTAGTCAATCGTGATCTAGGCTAATTGCACAAACAATTATTTTTAAATTATTTAGTTAATTTAAAATCATGAGTCACTTCAAGAATCTTCTAATATATATAAATATATTTATTGATATTCAAATTTTAAGAATAAAATTATCATATTTTACCTAAAACTTCTATATAATTTCATCACTTTAAAAAGCATAAAATGATTTTAATAGTTTTCAAAAGTATATCTATTTAAATAAATTATATAACTAATTTTGATCAAAATTATCATATTATTATTTTTACATTTTATTTACTTTAAAAAATAAATTAATTTACTACAAGACTTTTAGATTTTTAAATTATACTGCATTTATTATTTTCTAAAAAATATTTGATTTTATTTTTTAAATATATTATTTATTAAAACAAGAGTAGAAATTAGAGTTTAAGACTTTTAGATAATGATGTTAATATGAATAAAATAAGAAATGAGAATATTAGAGGAAAAGTTAGAGTTACACCTATTAAAGTAAAACTTTAAAAGACATATTTAAAATGATACAAATATATACTTAAATGATCGATAGATATTCCAGTTAGGCTATGTGAAACTATTATAAATATATAAAATCAAATGAGAGAAAAGAAAATAAAAGAAGACTTGATTAACAACGATAATAAAAGATAAAATTTATTTAAATATAGATGATAAAATAGTTGGTGATAGAGTCTAATGTCATAGGAAGATCTATATAGTCAATTCCACCCGGTGGAATAAAATTTAATTATTATTGTTGTTGTATATTATTTATTAAAAATTTATGATAAAATCTATATCATTTTATTTTCTATTTTTTTAAAAATCATAAATCCATATTTTTAAAACAAATTATAATTCATATATAATTTTGATTAAAAATATTATACGAGTCTGTTTATTAATTTTGATTTAATGTTACCCTCATCCACGGTGATTTAATTGTTTTAGAATAGGTTATGGAATGAGGTTGGAAAAGTAAACTTGGTAGAAAAAATGGATTAGACAACGTTGATGGTCGCCACGAAGGCAGTTATCCCCTACTTGAGTGACCGCAGTAGTGAATTTCAATTTTCTACTTGAGTGCTCTTTCCGCTGGTCTGCTGAGTTGACGGTGAGTTGATCTGCTTCTCTTCCAGTTGGATCCCCGCTGCTGTCCATCTTCTCTTTTCTTCCTCCCATGGCGGCCGCCAGTTCTTTTAAGAGGTATCCTCGTTTCCGGAATCATCTCCTCACAGTAAAGTTAACCCTTTACTTTCCATGAAAAACGTTCGACTTGTCCTGGGATGTGCTGCGTGTCTGCTTGTCCTCTCACTTCTGATCCCAGATCATTCCAAGAGATCGAAGAGTAGAAAAGAACGGCCGTTACTGATGATTACGGTGCTTGAATGACAGTGGTTTCTAGGTTCAAATTATATATGCTCTTTCTCTCCCGAATTGATGCATGCTTATCAAGTGTTTGAGACATTTTCAAGAAGGATTATTTGATCTGGTCTGTTTGTGTTCCTTCATGGGTAGACCAATAAGAATTTGGTTCACATAAAAGAATAGACAAGGAAATAAATGATTGCTTTTAGGGGAATGAAATAAACAAAGAATAAACTAGGACTAATTATTTCTTTGTTTTTGTTCAGGAAAGATAGTATACATGGAATACTTGTTTTATGTTTCATTTGTAGGAATATTATAGGTACTGGAAAAAGGAAAACTCTAGAAGACTTCTATACTTTTGTATGATTTACTTGGCCAACTTGGCTTGCCCTGTTTGCTCAAACGACTTGGTTCAACTGGCCTTCTCTGTTCGATCAACTTTCCCAATTTGACTTGGCATGATCCACCCTCCTCACTCAATTTGATCTGGACCGGTATGCCTAGATGCTTTGATTCACGCACATTCATCTAGGCTGTTTGCTCATCTAACCTTACTGTTCATCCTGAAGCATTCAGCTTATCTACCACCCAATCAACCCCTCTTACTCAACTTTGTTTGTTCAACCTGCCTACCCCGTTAAGTCCACTTGATCTGTTTGGCCTGTCTAGTCTGTATGTTCCTCCTTATCTATTTTGTTTACTAGGTTTACTCATTTGATCAAATTTGATACATTAGTTAGTCCGTGTTATTAAACACTCAACCAAGATGGAGAAGCACAAACAAATGGACCCAAAATTTAAAATTAAATAGGACCAAATAATTTAGGAATTTGTTAATTGATCAAGTCATAATCTTTGTCTATGAAAAATGATGCTTGTAATAGCAAGGTAAGCAATGAGAACTATCCATATTTGTCATCTTCTCCTTCCTCTCTTCTTTGTATCTCTCTCTCTCTACGATTCCCATAGAAGTTCCCACCTCCTCTCACCCTTCCACCAAAGTTTAAGCATCCACTAGAGATTGAAACTAAACATCTGTTGAATTGCTGCTGAAATCTAGGGACACTGTTTATGCCTTCTTCCCTATACCATGATCAAAGGTCAAGCGCTTATCCCAAAGATTGTTGCTGCACCGCACTAACATTTCCATCACTAGCAATGGTTTAAGTCATCTTGCTTCCATTGATCGCTTGACATCTTGAATATCACACGCCTCAGATCCTCATCAAGTCTCCTTGTAGCATGACCTCACCAAACTATCCCTCCTTAGCTCCTCTCCTTCTGAATCAGTCTCATCCCTTGTTCAAAACCCACAAAGCATAGCCTTTCCCTAAAGGAAATCTAGCCTTAACCTCATTCATCACTGAGTTAAATCTGAGATTGTATCACTTTTGGACCTAATCCTGCACCTAAACTTGTTATTAGAGCCCAATGTAAACTATAATGTTCAATAAAGCATACTAGATTTATTGAAAACAATGACAAAGGAATATGTTGAAAATTGAGAAGAATATGCAAAGGATTAAACAAAGTCCGAATAAAGGAGGAGAGTTACATTAAGTTTTTAGCCAATGTTAAATAATGATATATATTATGTTTGGATTTATCTAATTATTGTTCAAATGCTAGGTTGTTCTACAAAAGTAACTTGTTATAGAGTTCGATTGCAACATGTTGTAAGGGCTACTATATCTACATCAGATATTGGGTATAGTATTAAATATGCAAGAGTTGTTACACTTTAAGTCGGATAAGAATAGACATTATAGGAATATTGATATTAGAATATGGAACGTAGAAATGCTTACTAGCAAAGCAGTGGAGGTAGAAGGTACGATGATTAGAGAAAATTAATATTTTGTGCTTATAAGAGACAAAATGGTTTGAAAACAAAGATGATAGAGGACTCAGGTTTTAAATTATGACACACATGGAAGAATATAGCTAGAAATGGTGTAGCTAATATTGTAGATAGCTTGTTAAGAGATGAAATAGGAGTTAGGAAGAGAGATAACATTATAGCTCTCAAGATAGTAATAGTAAAAAAAATCTATTAATATAATTAACTTATATGCACCTCAAGTATGATTAGATGAAGACATCAAATATAGGTCTTGATTAGATCTAGATGGGTAGCTCGGTGCATGAAACTTCCGCCATGCAGAGTCATGGGGAAGGATTCATTGTACGCAGCCTTACCCTACTTTTTTTTGCAAGAGACTGTTTCCAGAATTTGAACCTGGGACCTCTAGGTCACAAAGTAGCAACTTTACCGTTGCGTCAAGGCTTCCCTTCTAATTAGATCTAAATATAGTATCAAAAATTTCATTAAAGGGGGTCTAAACAAGTTGTAAGAATAAGAAATAAGGAATATTATAAGGTGTGTGACCATAGTTTTTGACCAAGAAATGAAGAAAGAAAAACCATATTGGACTTTGTGATAACATATTTATTTGTAATAACTAATACGTTTTTCAAGAAGAAAGAACAACACTTGGTTACATTTAAAAGTAAAAACAATAAGCCACAAATTGATTTTCTTATAATTAGAAAGAGGGATAGAAAAATTTATAAAAATTACAATGTTATTCCTAAAAAAAAGCTTAACCACTGAACAAAGGTCAGTGGTATTAGATACACGCCTTAAGCATAATATGTGTAGAGGGAAACTTCCTAAGCGCAAGTGGTGGAAGTTAAACGATGAAAAACATAATATCTTAAGGAGAGAGTAGGAGCACAAGTAGTAGGAAAAATACACGGTGACTTGACTACAACATGAAAATGACATTAAATTTAAAAGTTATGGTCAAAAGCATCCTTAGTGAGTCAAAAGAACAAACACCGCCAAATAAAGAATTTTGATAATGGAATGAGGAAGTCCAAGAGGAAGTTGTAGCGAAACGAACAACCTATAAGTTATTGTATACTTGTATAACAATAATAACTAAGTTTTATCCCATTAGGTGAGGTCGGATATATGGATCCTTCTACACTATTGGGCTTTCTCTCCTACTATATCATTATCTATATTTAAATAAATTTTATTTTATTTTATCGTTGCTAACTAAGTTTTTTTATCTTCCTTTTTTCGTTTGATTTGTATATTTGTAATAGTTTCACATAGCCTAACTAGAACATTTACGATCATCTATGTATATGTCTGTACTATCTTAAATGTATATCTCGGAGTTTTTTCTTGATAGGTGTAATCCCAACCTTCGCTTTAATATTCTTATTTCTTAGTTTATCTATCATCGTATATCCACATATCCATCTTAATATTCTCATCTTTACAACTCTCATCTTCTGCTCATGTGCTTGAGTCATAGCCAAATATTCAGCTCCATATAATATAATAGGTCTAACTGTCATTTTGTAAAACTTTCGTTTAAATTTTAAAGGTATTTTATAATAAAAAAAACACCTAATGCTCTCCTTTATTTCAACTATCCTGTTTGTATTCTATATAAGATATGTCTCTTAATTTCTCCATCCTTTTGCAAAAATAATCCTAAATATATAAAACTTTCAGTTATAGAAAATTTATTATCTTCTAACTTAATAATTATCTTAATATTGTTAAATTTAAATCCTTATATTCAGTTTTTACTCTACTAAGTGTAAGATCTTTTACTTCTAGCGTTTCCTTCTAAGATTCAAGTTTAGCATTTACTCTTTTACGTATTTTATCTATCAAAATATATTTTATCTATTAAAATAATATTATATGTAAATAACATGCACTATAGTACCGTGTCTTGGATGTGTCTTTTAAGTTCATCCATAATTATTGTTAAAAGATAGAGATTTAAAGCTGATCCTTGATGTAACCCTATCTTTATAAGAAATATTTCAGTTAATTCTCCTAGTGTTTTTACTTTTGTCATTGCATTCTCATATATATCCTTAATTATTTTAATATATGCTATACTAATAACTTTCTTTTCTAAAATAGTCCACATTATTTCCCTTGAAACTTTATCATAAGCTTTTTTAAGATCAATAAATACCATGTGTAAGTCTTACTTTTATTCTCGATACTTTTCAATTAGTTGTATGAGAAAATGTATAGCTTCTATTGTCGATCTTCTCGATATAAATTCAAATTGATTTTTGATCACCATGATTTCTTTCTTTAGTCTTTTTACTATTATTTTTCCTCATAGTTTCATGGTATGACTCATTAGTTTAATACTCCAAGTTGCACAATTTTATATATCTCATTTGTTTTTATATAAAGGAACTAGAGAACTTATCCTTTATTGATTAGATATTTTTTTTATTTTCAATATCAAATTGAATAACTTTATAAGCTATTTAATACCTTGCTTGCTTATGCACTTCTATAGCTCTATCGGAATATCATTTGATCTAATTGTTTTTCCATTTTATATACTATTTAAAGCCTGTTCTACTTTGGAAGGTTAAATTCTATGATAAAAATTTAAATTTCTATACTCCTTTGATCTACTTAAATTACCTAAATTAAATTGATCACCTAAACCTTTATTAAAAAGTTGATGAAAATATATCTTCCATCGCTCTTTTATTTCCTCATTGTCTAATAGTATATCTTCCATCGCTCTTTTATTTCCTCATTGTCCAATAGTACCATATTGTATTCATTTTTAATGCATCTTATTTGGGTAAGATCTCTAGTGTTTTTCTCTAGTTTTAGCTAATTCTATAAATAACTTTTTTCTCTTCTTTTGTATCTAGTTGTCGATATAAACGTTTAAAAGCTTAGCTTTACTTACTATTTTCTTGGCTATTATATATATATTTTAAATTTTCCTAGTTTTTACGAGTGTATAATATCTTATAGGTTTTTCGTTTTTCCTTCACATTCTTCTATACTTGCTCATTCTATCACTAAAATTTTTTACTTAGTCGTGTACGTCCTTGTGACTTACCTAATAGACTTTTATCATTTTTAATTTTAATGTCATCTTATTTTATGTGGTATTCAAGTTATCATGTATCTTTTCTAATACTTATACTTCTACCCTCTTTGTAAATATGTTTCATTTCTTTTAACTTCCATTATTTAATCCTTGGAGTTATAAATATTTTTCTTCTATTAATATTATGTTTAAGATGCATATCCAACGCTACTAACTTATGTTGGACAGCTAAATTATCTCTATGAATAAGCTTACAATCTTTATATATTTTTCTATTTTTCTTCCTCATTATATGAAAGTCAATTTGCGATTTATTATTCCTACTTTTAAATGTAACCAAGTGTGCTTCTCTTTTCTTGAAAAACGTATGCTAATATAAGTTCATATATTATTGCAAAATTTAATATAGTTTTTCCTTTTTCATTGTTTGTTCTAAACCCATAATCTCTATGCACTCTATTGTATTTCTCATTTTTGACTCTTATATGCTCATTTAGATCTCTTATTTAAATCATTTGATGAAATTCTTTGAAATACCTCATCTAAGTCTTTCTAAAATCTAGTTTTAGCATCATCTAATTTTACTTGAGGTGCATATATGCTAATTATATTAATAATTTTTTTTGCCATCACTATTTTAAGAAATATAATTCTATTCTCTTTTTTAATTACTCTTACTACTTTATCATTTAATGAACTATCTATAATAATAGCTACTTTATTTCGCATTCTATTCTTTCATGTGTACTATAACTTAAAACATGAGTTTTTTATCATTTTTGCCGTTCTCCTATCTATTTTATCTCTTATAAAAATAAAATATTAATTCTTCTTCTAATCGTAATATCTACTACTTTGATTGTTTTACCGGTGAGCGTTTATATATTTCATGTTCCAAATCGTAAACAATCAATTTTCCTATAATGTTTATTTTTATCCAACCTATTATATGGGAATTCTTGTATATTTAATACTACACATAAGTTCCCATGGAAATATAGCGATCTTTGTTGAGACGTTACAGTCGGACCCTGCAATGCATTCTTTCCAGAAAAAATCTAATGTCAACACAATATTTTGATGAATCAATTCATTGAAATTTATTGAAGTTCAATGCTGATTGACAATCTAACGCAACCCTCCCTCCTTATCCAGGCTTGGGTTACTGTATGCTTGTAAGAATGAAAATAATTTAGAAAACATGTAGTAGTCAAGAAAGATGCCGAGAAAGCGAGTGAAACTAAGAATGAAGTTTTTGAATGCTTGTAATGATAACTTGATAGAAAAGAAGGGAAAATGGACATCTATAGATTACCTAAAGCAAAAGAGAGGAAAATAAGAAATTTTACTTAAATAAGATGCATTAAAGATAAATCTAATAGAGTACTAATAAAGGATGAGGAACTAAAGGAGCAATGCAAAAGATATTTTTATCATCTTTTTAATGAAGATTTACGTGATAAACTTAGTTTAGGAAATTTAAATAATTTAAAGGAGTATTGAAATTTAAATTTTTATCAAAGAATTTAAACTTCAAAATAGGATAAAAAATTAAAAAGTAGTTAGATCTAATGATATTTTAATAGAGGTATGAAAATGTCTAAGGAAGGAGGGTATTGAATGACTTGTGAAGTTATTCAACTTGATATTGAAAATGAAGAAAATACCTGATCAGTTGAAGGTAAGTACTTTAGTGATCTTGTATAAAAACAAAAGAGAGGTACAAATCATACTATGAAATTTTAGGAAAGAGTGATAGAAAAAAAATTAAGACCAAGGTGACTAAAATTTAATTTGGACTCATGCATGAAAGGTTGACGATAAAAGCTTTACATCTTCTTAAATAATTAATTGAAAAGTATCGTATAAAGGAGTAAGACTTACACATATTATTCATTGATTTAGAAAAAGCGTATAACAAAGTTTATTCATTGATTTAGAAAAAGCATATAACAGAGTTTTAAGGAAAAATATACGGAAATCCTAGAAAAAAATGTTAGCGTAATACATATTGAAATAATTAAGAATATATATAAGAATATAATGACAATGACAAGAGGGAAGACTTTGGCGAATTAACTAAAACATTTCCTATAAAACTATTTATTAAAGATCAACTTTAAGTTAATACTTTTTTATCCCAGTTATAGATGAACTAACTAGACACATTTAAGATATTACGATGATACATGTTGTTTATAGATGAAATTAAGGATGGGGAAAATACTAAAAATTTCAATATATCGTGCATACCATATCAATATATACCGAACATATTGATATTAATAGTATATTGAAAATTTCGGTACAATATTATACCCTACCAAATTTTTTAGTATTGGTATCGGTATAAGATTTTAATATTTTTTGGTATCGATATCGAAATTTTAGGTACTAATATCGAAATTTTTAGTATTATATTGGTATTTCAGTATGAACAATATGAAATTTATACCATATCGAAATTTCGGTATACTAAATTTTTAGTACGGTATTGATATATATTTTTTTATATTAAACTTGTTACGGTATACGGAATACGGTATACGGTATCATATAAAAAAATCAGTATACCATATCGAACTTGTTACGCTCCGAGAGTATACTTTGTCCGTCAACCGGACGGTGCCCTTTTGTGACAATGTGAGATACAAACTGATACAACGCCCATATTGCTGCTGACAAATCAAAGGACAAATATATATATGTATATAAATCATGAAAAACATCACAAGATATCAAATCCAAAATAGTGCGTGTCGAAACGACTTTACCGTGA
>JBAMHZ010000103.1:2173154-2183656 GCA_037177395.1 Alpinia galanga | reverse complement strand
TTAAAGAATTTGCGTTTAACACAGACCTCAACTCCTCTGTTTCCGAGCATTCTACTTTGTAGCACTGCTTCCTGATAGTCCAACTCAAACTCAACACTCGGCAGCTCAGCTCAGACTCGACACTTGGTAGCTCAGCTTGACTTCTCATATTTGGTAGCTCAGCTCGACCTCTCATACTAGACAGCTCAACTCAATCTCTCTTGACTCGGCAACTCAATTTAGCCACTCAAACTCGACATCTCAACTCATCCTCTCTTGACTCAGCAGCTCAACTCGGCCTCTCAGACTCGACATCTCAACTCGGTCACTCAGACTTGGCAGCTCAGCTCGTCCACTCAACCTCAACAGCTCAGCTCTGCCCTTCAAGGTAGCTTAAGATTATCAACTCAAGTCACTCAACATATAATTATAAATTTGAATTGTATTTTCAAATTAGGACTTCACTTCCGACATTTGGACATAGTTCATCCAACAATCTTAAAAACATATTCAATTATATTAAAATGGCCACAAAAGAGGTTGAGGTGCAAGACTCAACACATGACAACCCCCTTCGCCTCAATTGGAAATGTTTCAATCAATCATGGGGAAAAGCCAGAGAATTTCATGGGGTTGAACTTCAAATGGTGGCAATAGAAGATGCTCTTCTATTTGATCACGCTAAATTTGGCTCGGTTCTTGACTGAGAAGCCTCCCAAGTTAGCTTAGGATGCAACTGATGTTCATACCATCAGTGCAGTGGAGGCATGGACTCATTTCAAGTTTTTATGCTAAAACTACATCCTCAATTGCCTTACTAACTCATTGTATGTTGTGTATAGTATGAAGAGAATGACTAAGGAGTTGTGGGAGTCCCTGGACAAGAAGTACAAAATGGAGGATGTTGGAGCTAAAAAATTTATCATGGGTTGATTCCTGAACTAGAAGATGGTTGACTCCAAAATGGTGATCAGCCAAGTTCAAGA
Organism: Alpinia galanga; assembly: GCA_037177395.1. NCBI lineage: Eukaryota > Viridiplantae > Streptophyta > Magnoliopsida > Zingiberales > Zingiberaceae > Alpinia > Alpinia galanga. Next base: position 2,182,691 of record JBAMHZ010000103.1, on the reverse strand, counting down.
GCTTCAGTTAATTCTGCACAAGATCTACTCGAAAGGTATGGTTCTAAGTGAAACTTTCCAGGTGGAATCTTTCATTGAGAAGCTACCTCTCAGCTAAAAAGACTTTAAGAACTACCTGAAGTATAAGTGAAATGAGATGAACATGGAGGAACTCATTATTCGACTTTAAATCAAGGAAGACAACAAGAGTTCAGAGAGGAAGATGTTCTCTCAGGCTACTGTAAAATCCAATGTGGTTGAGCATGATTAAAGCTTGAAATGGAAAATTTTCAAATATTCTAAGATAGGTCCCAGAGGAGGCATCAACAAGAAGAAATTCTCTGGGAAGTTCTTCAACTGTGACCCAGTCGGTCATAAATCTTCGGAGTGCAGAAAGCTAAAGAAGAAGCAGGAGGCCAACTTAAACGAGGGGCCAAAGGTAGACGACCTTTATGTTTTAATCTCCGAGCTAAACTTGGTGGGTTCAAACCCACAACAATGATGAATGGATACTGGTGCCATCAAACATGTATGCTGCAACAGGGAGCTGCTCCATAACTTCGAAGAAGTTAAAGGGGGGAAATTGTACATGGGGAACTCGACAACCTCAGATGTACATGGGGAACTCGACAACCTCGGATGCCATGGGCAAAGAAAAAGTGGTGCTGAAGATGACCTCAGGTAAGGAGCTCACTCTGAATAATATGTTGTATGTTCCAAAGGTTCAGAAGAATTTGATATCCATATCACTTTTAAGCAAGCATGACTTTTGCATTACAAAGCCAGACAGGATTGTACTATCCAAAAATGGAATATTTGTAAGGAAAGGTTATGTAACTGATGGGCTATTTAAGTTCAGTGTAATGGACATTAGCCCTAAGGTTAATAAAAATGAAAGTCCTTCCACTTATATGCTTGAGTCTTCATGTTTGTGGCATGGTAGACTAGGGCATGTTAACTATAATGTGTTGCATAGATTTATTAACATGCGAAGCATTCCTACATTCCACCTTGACCCGAAACATAAGTGTGAGACTTGTGTAAAAGCAAAAATGACAAGGTCATCCTTTCAACATGTCGAAAGAAGCAATGAGCCACTTGGCTTAATTCATACACTGATGTGTGTGACCTAAAGCGAATTCTGACACGTGGTGGGAATAAGTATTTTATCACTTTTATTGATGATAACACACAATATTATTTTGTGTATCTTCTCAAAAGTAAAGATAAAGCTATAAAGAAATTTATTCTCTATAAGAATGAGATTGAAAATCAACTTAATAAAAAGATTAAGATGGTGTAAAGTGACTGAGGTGGTGAGTATGTATCACCATTTGCAGAGTTGTGTACGGAACATGAGATCAGATATGAAATAATAGTTCCCTATACTCCTCAGCAAAATAGTATTGTTGAGCAAAAAAATTGTACGCTGAAAGAAATGACAAATGCTCTACTATAAAGCTCTAGACTACCATAGCACATATGGGGGAAAGTTGTATTAACAACTAATTATCTTTTAAATAAGGTGTCTCAAAAAAAAAAGGTAATAACCCTTATGAGTTGTGGAATGAAAGATAACAATCCTACAAATACTTGCGAGTGTGAGGGTGTCTGACTAACGTGTTGGTGTCTGATCTGAAAAGGATTAAGATAAGACTAAAAACTGTTGATTGCATATTTATCGGATATGCATATAATAGTAGTGCCTATAGATTCATTGTGTATGAGTCTCAAATTCTGGAGATATACAAGAGCTCGATTATTGAATCAAGAAATGTCTCATTCTTCGAGCATGTGTTTTTGTATAAGACCTGAGAGAATGCTAGTTCCTCAAAATGGGTATATGAAACACAAGAGAGAGAAAAATGTGAAGAACCAGTTGAGGGTAAACTCAGACGAAGTAAAAGAGCTCGGGTGAAAAAAATCCTTTGGATCAAATTTTATCATTTTCATATTGGAAAGTGATCCCTAGAACTACTCGGAAGTCATAAGCTCATTTGAGGGGCCTCAATGGAAATATGCAATTGCATCTGAGATTGACTTTATCTTGCAAAATCATACTTGAAAACTTGTGGATCTTCCTCGAGGAAGTAAACTACTAGGATGCAAGTGGATTTTTAAGAAGATGAAATCAGATGGTGTAGTTGATAAGTACAAGGCCAAATTGGTAATTAAATGTTACCGACAATGAGAATGTCTTGATTACTTTGATACATATTTTTTATATCAAGAATACCTTTCATTAGAGTGTTGTTGGCGATTGTCGCTCTATGAAATCTGAAAATACATCAGATGGATATAAAGACAACCTTTCTAAATGGAGATTTAGAAGATGAAATCTACATAGAACAACCTGAAGGATTTTCTATTCCAGGATAGAAAAACAAGGTGTGTAGATTGGTAAAGTCGTTATACGGCTTGAAATAAACACCAAGGCAGTGACATGAGAAATTTGACAATGTCATGATGGAGAGTAGATTTAAAATCAATGAAAATAAAAAATGTGTCTACGATAGAGATACAAAAGATGGTTTTGTCATTTTATGTCTCTACGTAGATGACATACTTATCATTGGGAGCGATGATAAAATAGTCAAATCTACTAAAAATATGTTGAACTTAAGATTTGACATGAAAGACATGGGCCTAGATGATGTGATCTTAGGAATTAAGATTCTTAGAACATCAGAAAGACTTGCTCTGAGTCAATCCTATTATGAGGATAAAATTTTTAAGAGATTTACTAAGGGTTATACTGCATTGGTATGGACTTCGATAGATATGAGTCAACATCTATTAAAAAATCGAGGAAAGAGTACCTCTCAGATAGAGTACGTCATGACAATTGGAAGTATGATGTACTTAATGAGTCATACACAATTAGACTTAGCCTACGCAGTAAACAAACTGAGTAGATACACAAGTAATTTAAGTGTTGAGCACTAGAAAGGGATAATATGAGTATTGAGATACTTATGATATACTCATGTATATGGACTACACTATATGAGATATTCTACTGTGATTGAAGGATACAACAATACGAGTTGAATATCTGATATAAAAGACTCAAAATTTATGAGTGTATATTTATTCACTTTGGGAGGTGTATTCATTTCGTGAAAATCTTCTAAGCAAACCATAATATCTAGATCTATAATGGAATTTGAATTTGCAGCTCTTGAAAAATATGGTGAAGAGGCTGAATGACTATAACAATTCTTAGAAGATGTTCCTAGATGGTTGAAACATGTGTCGGCAATTTGCATACATTGCGATAGTCAATCTGCAATTGGCCGAGCATATAGTTATATGTATACGGTAAGTCTAGACATATATGTCATAAACATAATACCATTAGACAACTATTCTCAATGGGAGTTCTCACTGTTAACTATGTGAAGTCAAAGGATAACCTAGCAGATCCGCTAACCAAAAGATTTAACTGAGAGTTAGTTGCAAGCTCATCGTGAAGTATGAGTTTGATGCCGATAAGAATTGTTAGTGTAAAGGAAACCTAAACTATGCAGACTGAAAATCTCAAGAAGTAAGTTCAAAGGGACAACTTAACTGCAGTGACTAGGTAAGATCACCGTGGGGGCATGACCTAATAGAATAGTGAAAGAATAAAGGATAAAAATACAACTTTTAATGATCCATTAGAGTAGTACTCTTAAAAGATCATTTATGTGAAAAAGAAGTGGAGTCACTTCGAAAAGATTTAGAGACACAATTTTTAGAACTTCTCACAGAACTAAACGTATTCATGGCCAAGAACAAACACACTAATAAAAAAATGAGGTGTATCAAGGAGAGTTTTGGATGAGATATGTCAATGTTTATATAAACGACTGAGCAATTCAAAGACATCATGTCTACTGTCGACCAGTAAATAAATATATCTTCACAAGAAAAGATTCAAAGGGTAAAATCTACCTGTCTTATACTGGATTCAACTGTTGAATACTATCGCATACCCTGTTTCCATTCATGTGGAGGATCGTTGACAAAATATGAATGGAAAAGGAGGTGGATGAAGGAAATTCCATTGTATATGAGACTTTAGTCTCACATTGGTAGTCTCAAAGTTTGATAGTTGGTTTATATTATTTCACAAGCATATATGTATATTGTAAATAAATGCATTATGAGAGGTTCTCTCTCACACGTACACCCACAGGGGGTACAAATCTAGGGCTCAGATTGCACTAAACTCAGGTGACTCGTGTGCGAGCGTGACCTATGCGCGTCGAATATTAGACCAGTCAGGGCAAAATTTGCCCAAGCGAATAAATCAACATTTTTCTATTTGAGTTATTTTTGCTTAATTATAACGGATGCATTAATGATGATTAATAATAATATGTTTTATCTGTCCGAAATATTTGACATTTCACTGCGGTGAATAAAAGTAATTTAATGGATTTTATTCAGCCAACATTAGGAAGGACTCCTATAAAAGGAGCCTAAGTCTTGAGCAGAAAAAGACGAAGAGTAATCGGAGAATATCCACCAACATTTCCGTACATATTTCTTTCTCTGTCAAGTACTTCTTTCACTCTGGAAAACTCTTGTGATAGCACTCAGGTGTATTTCAGTTCGCCACCATTACCAATGCTTAATGAAGATCATAGTTTCACCGTTGTATCCTGAGAAACGAACATCCCGTGCCGACCTCTAAGCACTACGGAGATGAGATGAATCTAATTTAAAGAATCTACGTTTAACGCCGACCTCGACTCCTTTGTTTCCGAGCAATATGCTCGGTAACATTACTTCTCGACAGCCTAACAAGGACTTGATATTCGGTAGCCCTACTTGGACTCGACATTTGGCAGCTTAGCTCAGCCTCTCATACTCAGCAGCTCAGCTCGGCCTCTCTTGACTTGGCAGTTTAGTTCGGCCTCTTTTGACTGGTATCTTATCTCAACCTCTCAGACTCAGCAGCTTAGTTCAACCTCTCTTGACTCGACAGCTCAGCTCAGCTCAATTCGGTCTCTCAAATTGGATAGCTCAGCTCAACTACTCAAGCTCAACAATTCAGCTCAGCCCTTCAAGACAACTTGAGATTATAAACTCAAGTATAAGTTTAAATTTAAATTGTATTTTTAAATTAGAATTTCACTTTCGACGCTTAGAGACAGTTCGTCCAGCAGTCTACGAGCATGATCTCGTTTTACTTGTACATCTTTGGTTCGTAAACTACTGAATCGTTGCCTTTTGAACTTAGCTCTTGCTTTGAGAGTGAACCATTTAAATTTTTGCGTTTGTGTTTTATTTCTATCATATTTTTATTTATTTTTTTGTTACATGTGACTGACTGCAAAGTGCAAATTAGGAGGAAGAGAAAAAGCTTGTACAGTGAATTCATGCTGACGAGAGACAAGGCATTAGGGGAAAGAGGAGACACAGAAAGATCAAAAACTCCTGCATTCAAAGATTCAATGGAAGTCGAGAGCCGATCACAAGGTGCTTTCAAAGGGCCGTATGAAGGCCTTTAAACAAAGATATACACAGAAGCAAATGAATAAAGACCCACCTTCTCAGACTCTTTCCGTACACGGCTGGTTTCAGTTGATCACATTGAGTATATTTAATTACATATAAATATACAATCGGATAAACAATTAATCATAACAAATTGAACCTTCCAACTTTTGAATCCATGTAGTTGTTTCAGAGAAATAATGAGAAGAAGACGAAACAGATAGACACGAGAAAGAAAGCTGGAAGAACAGTGAAATCGTTACTTGCATTGTTGTCGTTCTCATCCAGTCTCCTATAAGGGAAGTTTCCGGCGCGCGATGGCGGCTCGCCGAAGGGCCAAAGGTCGAAGAAGGCGTTCCAGTTCCATCTTCCTCGGCGATGTGAGTTGGCGCCTCTATTGGCGCCGGCGCCAGTTGGGTTGTTCTCTTGCTGCCGGCCGCCGGGGAGCTGAAACCGGCACACCGGGCAGGAGTTGTGTAGGTTGAGCCACGGCACGATGCAGTCGGAGTGGTACACGTGCTTGCAGGGCATTTGCTTTGCATCCTCGCCGAGGGAGAATTCTTCCTTGCAGACCGGGCATTGGGAGCCGTCGGTGAGGTGGTCCTCGACGATGTTAACCGTCGGAAGGGCACTGATGGCGGCGAATGGCGCCGGCGGTGGCCCCGGGCGGTCGTTCTGGGTGAGCTCCTCGATCAACTCGTTCAAATTAGGCCCAGTGTAATAGTTATCGGGTCGCGCAGCTGGTACCGTAGTAGGTGGTCGGCGTGGATTAGGATCGACGGGCCTCGGAAGGGAAACCCGATACGAGGGAGGGTGGCCACTGCGGGGGGTGGGGTCATCAGAATTGAGGCGGGGGAGGCGGTCGAGGTCAGAGTAACCGCGCCGGTTGGGCGGGGGGAAGAGGGGGTGGTGGTGGAAGTGGTGGGGCTGCTGAGCAGGGAAGGGTTGTACGGGGGTGAACTCGATGACGAGACGAGGGCGGGGGAGGTCGATCTCGTGGAGGAAGCGGCCGTAGCAGCGGGGGCAATGGATGTCAGAGAAAGTAGAGCAGATGAGGCGGACGGCGCGGTGGCACTGGTAGCACCAAAAGAGACGACAAGTCCGAGGGGCAGCGGACGGAGAGCGAAGAGACATGGAACTGGGGCGGTCGATCGCCGGCTTGTTCAGAAGAAGAAGAGGAAGGAGGAGGAGGAAGAAGAAGAAGAAGCAGCAGCTGAATTTTATGGGATGGAGAGTTGAGAGGAGATGGGAAAGTATCGCTTAAGGAAGTAGCACGAAGCGATTCTGTTGGAAGCCGTTGCTTGTCAGCCGCCAAGAACAGGAATCAGTTATTTTGAAGAAAAGCAAACCATTAATTACGATTTAAAAAAAAAAAAGGTAAGTTAATGAAGTAAGACTCATTTGTTAAAAGAATCCTTACTATTTACTGTTTTTAAAAAATATTCTCATATTTTATTTTCAAGAAGACTCTTGGTTATAACTAACATATTTGTTTTACCCTTTTTATATTGTAACTAAATGATGCATTTGATAAGGATGCTTCAACAACAAAATTTAAATAATAAAAAAAAAACTTTGCAAATGCTTCGAATATACCCTAGCATATTTTGACCTTTGATGGTGATGATCATGCTTCCTGGAATATATCTGAGCTCATAGACCTATTTGTGAACTTTTCAAGGGTTTTTTTCTTCTTTCTAAATCCTCAAATTAAAGCTTAAATTATCTAATTATAATTTCTTTATTTTAAAATTTTAATGCTCCTCCTGAATGTTCCTAGACTCGGATATATATTTTACCTTCTTGTATTGTTTTCCTAAGTTGCCATCTATTTTCTTACCTTTTAGACAAAATAGATTCATCATGAAATCTAACCATAGAATAATTATGCATAGGTAAAATTAAATTTGTTATTGTAATATCCACCTGTTTCATTTTTTAGACATTTGTGTGGTATGCTGCAGTACTTTTTCATTTTGTTTTCCTATGACTTAGATTCTTAAAAATATTGAATTGGCCAAATTTAATATATTTTGTTTACTTCTTTCTTGGTAAGTGAGCATTTGTTATTGTAATATCCTTTTTAAAAACACACTCTGTGGCTGTGTGCTCCTTGGTCTTGAATAGAGGAGCTTGAGGAATTTTTTTTCCAATGATCACTTTTTCAATTGACTAGAGCTCTGCCTCACTCCCTAAAGAGGTGAATTATTCCTCACCTAGCTCATTCGGCTCATTAATGAGTGAGTTTTGAATTTTTCTCCACTTTTCTTGTGAAATTTAAAAGTTTTCTTGTACCTTCACATCCTTCTTAATTTCTTCTTTGATTTAAGTTTCTTCCTCTTGTACAAAGTTCTCATAATATGGAACAATCTTGTTTATGCTTCTCTGGACTCTAATGAACCTTTATGTTATTGAGCAAATTGCTTCAGCTATGGTAAGTTTAAACTTTTTGTGTATCTCCTTATCCAATTTAAACACACATATAAGACCTAACTTAAATTCTTTTACACAAATATAAAAATCACAGTCAAACTTAACTACTTAGAATATGATCGTGCCAGCAATAAGTTTTTTGAAAAATTACATGAAATCGTGGTTTTTGTTATTATCAGACGATACTTTTTTCAAAAAAAAAAAACTTAAATAAACACTTATCTATTTGTCCATATCTCATATGAGATTTTTGTTACTATCTTACTTAGTACTTTCTTGAGTAAGTAGACTATAATTTTGAGTGTTTCACCTCATAAAGACTCTAATAAAAAAATAAAATGTTATCATATTTCTTACTATATTTTTTAGGGTTCGATTTCATCATTCAACTATATCGTTCTAGTGAGGGATACTAAGTATATAGTATTGAGTTATGATCCCACACTCACTAAGATATTTAGCGAATGACCCAGGACATTATTTACCTAACCCATCAGACCTACCATATGTCCATATTACTACAACGTTTAGCTCTTAAGATTTTAATATTTTTGTCTAGTTGATTTTAAACTTTGGCTTTGAAGACTTTGAACATGTCGATGAATTATGACTTTTCATGAATTAGGTACAAGCATTTATATTGAGAATAATCATCTATGAAGCTGATAAAATACGTTTGATCATTCCCAAAAGCCTTAAAGAATGACCCACATATATATATATTACTCCATTATACCGACTTGAACTCTTATTTTATTTGTTAGTTGTTTTTCCTTTAATACATTCAATGTAGATATCAAAGTCTGATATATCAAAGGAATTGAGAATTCATTGTGATATTAACCTTTCAAGGCATTATTTAGAGATATGTCCTAAGCGTATATATCACAATATAAATAAATTTTCACTTGTCAAACTATGCTTTATTCCTATGTTATGCATTACAACATTATCAATATGACTATTAGTGTCTAACCCATACAGTTTATCAATCGAGGAATTAGTACCAACAAAAAATTATTGATGACCGTGTGATGCGCTAGAGGGGGTGAATAATAATTTCGTCGTTTCTTTAATTTCAATTGTGCTCGTATATAAAATCATTAATGTACAATGGAATAATACATAAACAAAATTAAAAAAAATAACAAGCACACTCACAACACCGGTTTTAACGTGGTTCAAAGATCCACTCCTACTTTACGACAATCCTTAAGGCAGATTACTCATTTAGCGAAGTTTCATTATCTTCTCATTTGGATAAACATCAAGGTGGAGAGAAACCCTCTTTACAACCTGTTCTTAGCAACAAATACAACCAAAATGAAATACACCAAGTATTAAACAAAAATACAAATAAAGAACAATTTACAATAAATCTTTTGCTTGATTACTCTTTTAGTTGCTTTGAGATAGCTTGGAAAGTGTGGAATGCAATAGCAAATCCCTTTCAAGATTACTAAGAACCGGCATTAAATCTTTTTCATGAAATCTCTTTTTATAGACTTCTCAGGCTGATTTTCCACCATTAGTCGATCGACCTTACCCATTATCCTCTCCAATGGCATAATCCACATCTAATAAGTGGAGCAGTCGACTGGTAATCCTTATCAGTCGACTGCTCATATAACCAGTCGA
>JBAMHZ010000103.1:2107085-2129127 GCA_037177395.1 Alpinia galanga | reverse complement strand
TCTTAGAATCCCCTCCTTCACTATCAGACCTTCCAAAAGCATCCAAATCTATAGGTGGTCTAATGCCAGCCCAAACACTTGTTCCCTCTTCCCATATCCAATCAGTCCCATGGAGTGGTAAGCCACTATGATATCCATCATAACCACCATCAATATAGCAGGTAGCCTCACCTAACTCAGCATCTAAAGTCACTGTCACAATATGCCACCTGTAGAAAATTATAAGTTAGCATCTGACCATGTATTTGATTGTATGTCAATAATCAATAACAAAGAATTAAAGTTACAGATGCATCAAAGGTTAATTTATCATGCAAAAATGTACTGCACTTCTTTACTGATAGTGTATACCTTCCATCTGTGATGCAGGCAGAACCTATACTCCATTCTTTGGCAACGATTGTCAACCTATCACCCTTGCTAACCAATCTAAGACCAACCTGTCCAGCCTCAATACCTTGCTCAGAACCAGCAACAAGAATTTCCCAACAGTACTTCTTTTCAAATTCAGTCCCCAGTAGACAGACTGGACCAGACTCAGGCTGAATCATGACTGTTATAGAAAAGGTAACTTTTTGACTGTTACAAAGGCTTGGATGGATCATTCCACAATGTCTACCTGAACTTCTAGGCTCATCGTCGAGAATGCACACAGCACCAGAGATGCCAGTCTGAGGAAATCATGTTTAAAGAATTGTAATAGCACAGTTAAAACATAATGACAATGGAATTTTAGCAGATACTTCCAAATCCCACAGAATGCACTTAGCATATAGGAAACTGCCTATATTGCATCAAACAAGATCTACCAGGTTAAGATCAAAGTTTAGAAACAGATGTGCCAGGTCAATATTAGAGGCACCAAAGAGATTAAAGGCACCAGAAAGTTACTAAGCATGCCCAACAGAATTATGTTACTATAATTTCCTCATATTGCTACTAGGTCGTCGAGAATCAAGAATTACAGTAGTCCAAGTCTTGAACACTTGAAGTTAATAGAAAGAAGAAGATTCTGTCAATGGAACTTCCTAGCATGGTTTGTGAATTAGTAGTTTGTATCCAAAAACAATCCATGTGGATTGAAATTACTAACTACTTTCATGTAAGAGTTTTTGCCAATAAATTAACATGGTTGTCAAAAATTGCAAAACACCTAAAAGAACTCATATTCAAATCATAAATGCATGAGGAACTAACCAATCTGTAGGTGTTGAAATTTTGAAGGAATTGAGAAGGATAAGAATTAAGATTATTGTATAATGTAAAATGAACTATTATGCCCTTAAAAGGCATACATCAGTTTTTTTTCCCTTTTTCTTCATGTTCCAAACCTGTATAGATAACAAAGTCATTGTTCCTTCTAAGAGGCATGAAGGGCAGCCCGGTACATAAAGCTCCCGCCATATGAGGTATCGGAGAAGGATTTATTGTACACAGCTTTATCTTACTTTGCAAGAGACTTTTCTATGACTCGAATCCGTGACCTCTAGATTATAAGGCAGTAACTTTACCGTTGCACCAAGACTTCCCTTTTTCAAAGAGATACGAAGAAACGTGTCAAGTAAGCATTAACTAACCAGCATAATGTGGCAATCAGATATGACCACTAACCAACATAATGTGTATATACATAGATCATTAAACGTACACTTTTCCTCAACTATGGGATTGCAAATGATGGCTTCAAGACCCCATGATATGAATCCAGTAAATTTCTCACCTATTTTACTGTTAGAGAACGAATTTATGGTGTCCTTCATGACCCTTATATACAAAAGTATATTAGCCCAATAAATTTGTTTACAGGAGCACATTGATGCTAAACAGAAATCATATGAAGAAATGGTAAAATCTAGATCCTTGATTTGCACTTTCCAAGCCATTGAAGCCCTAGAGGACCCAAATCCAATAGAAAATGCCAAGGCACTTTGGTAGAGACCTTTAGACATTTATGCATACTTTAAAGATCCCCATTTGATGTGGGTCTAGGAGGTGGAATTTTATCCTCTTCGTCTCACTTTCTACTATCTATGCTTCCTAGACTCAAAATCAATAGAGGTAAGGACTGACTCAAATACCGTGTTATAGTTTCAAAAGGAGCCCAATCCAACCCAACATACCAAGACACTTAGATGTGGGCCTCTTGGTATATGAACATAGAATTCTCATCTGGAGATGTGAGACTAAGAGGTTGTAGTTTTATTTCACATCAAAAGTAAAAAAAACTGAAGACTTTAAAAAAAAAACCTGTTCTGCTCGGCGAGCCAACTCTGTTGTGCGAATGTGACAAGCAATACTCGAGATCCGCTCTCTAGCAAAGGAGTCTTCCAAAACAGAATCTCCTCCAACGGCACGTACAGCAGCAGCCATAGCTGCAGCCTCCCTGTTTCCAACATTAGGCATAGAAGCCAAAAGAGAGGCTTCAATTTCTTTCCATTTTCGCTCTTCCCTCTCCAACAATGCCTTCCTCCTTTCTTTTCCCTTCCCCTCTTCTTCCCTTCTCTGCATCAAGATTTCCTCTTCCATCTCTTTTTCCCTCATGTAGCTGTGAAATCATTATCCATTTTCATAAACATAACAATAGCAGCTATTCAACTAAAATTTGAAATAATAATTAAAGAAACAGAGTCTTACCTCTCCTGAAGGTTTTCAAACTGCCTGCGGTCTTCAGGCATCCATTTCTTGATCTCTTTGGCACTCAAATCCGATAAGCCTATACTATCAAGGAAAAGCCTAAGCCGTACTTCATCCTGGCATAAGATTCAAAATATAAGATAAATTTTAAATGACAACACTAGAAAATTACATTGAGGCGTTTACTTACTTGTACTTGTTCAGCCTTAGCAGTCAAACCCATCAAGAGAATCAAATAACCACCAAATTTGTCCCACATATACACCCACTCAGTATCAATTGCTTCTTCCAGTGCTAAAATGCGTGCATGTGCACACATTGTTCTCTTATAGTCTGCATCACTCAAAGATTCACGACGATATGCTAAACCATTTTTTGCTCCACAAAGGAATAAACCAGCAGCAACTTCTTCGTTTCTGAGACGATCTCTCAGCTTCATGACATCAGCTCGTGGGAGCACAAAGTTTCCAGCTCTGTCTCGCATAACTGTAGGGTCGCCAATTAAAAGAGCAGCTGAACTAGCAGATCTCTGCGGTGCTGAATACGTGCTAGCTAATGCATTTCGAGTCTGTATACCAACCAAATTAAATAAAGATAGGTAGTATTTATGATTTGAATTATTTATATAATTCTAATATTATAAAAAAACACATTGAATTTATATAAACTGCACTATGTTTATCCCCCAAAACTTTAAATATTCTCCCAAATTTGTATTTTTTATTCTTCCACTCCTCCCTAAAATCATTCAGGTTGAAATGTAGAAAAATAAGTAAGATTACAAATTCTGAGAAATCCTTTTTTATAAATATAATGACTAACATATAAGTATATAGAATTAGTTAATTATATTGACATTCTAGAAAAATTCACTAAAGACTTTAAAACGTTCAAAAATAAGATTTTCTCTATAAATAATGTTGATTTTTATATTGATAGCAATTGACTTATTTGTAATTAATTTAAAATGTAGTTTAAAAATAACAACATGTGCAATTCAATCACAAGAACGTAAATACAAGCACATTTTAATTGAAATAAAATAAAAAGAATACTAAATGGACAGTCTACACATATTTACTCATGGATAAATATGACCATTAAACAAGTAATAGGATAGACATTTGCTAATTGAATGGTAAAGATACAGGGTGAATTAATTAGATAATAGCAACACATGAATGTTTTCAGTTGTCCATTGATTTTGAAGCAGAAACGCACACTTGGCAACAAGTAGGAAGCCAAGCTGTGCGCATAGCTTTTAATATATATTTTAATTAGCATTAAGCAAGCAGAGATAATGTACCAAGTGCTAAGCATTTCCTACAGAATGCTAAGATGCAAAGAGAGATTGTGAATCAAATTGTGTATATCAAGGGGAAAAAGATACCACAGAATATATGTCCACCGTTTTTAACTACTTTAGCAGTCATGGTTAGATGTGGATAATAATATCAAAATAGATTAACATTACAACACATTTGACATACTACAATATGCAAAACTAGTCAAGGCTCAAAAGAAATCCATAGGAAGTTATCAAATGACAGGTACAATATAGAGAGAGAAAAAAACATAATCTAGCAATTGCCTGGTGATGCATACTTCTGCAAATATCCACTCACCTACTTTCATGCAAAGAGCTATAAATGAAGTGGAACCTAGGAAACTTAACTGTCTAACTGTGCAGCCATTGTTACACACACTTACAGTGGTGTTTGGGCTTTTGTGTGCACTAGTTAAAGTGCATATATCTGTAAACTTTATAATGCAAATCAGGAAATGAAAAAACAACTAGTTTTAACCTGAAAATTATGCAAAGATGCTTACATACACTTAAAACAGAAACCAATTCACAAAGACACTTCATGATATGACTTTTAGAGAGAGAGAAAAAAGGACAGAAGTTTGGTAATTCAAGAAACTACAAGGCATTGCAAAACAGTTTACAAGCTAAGATTATAGGCCTACCTTGGTGGAAGCTCGTGCTATTGCTTGCACAATAGTGTCTTTGCTAAGACAATGCACAGCATCCTCCATCATCTGGGCACAAATGCAATCATCAGCAAGACAAACTCAGGGCATTTAAATTAAGACAAATAGTAAAAGACAGGAAATTCTTGGGCAGATGTTCATGTTAATGTTGCTTGGAGCAGGAGTATACCAACCTTACATGTCACGCACGAACGAGATACAGCAAAAGCAAAGGCAATGACAAGAGTGACAGCTGATGTGGCCGCACCAGCGAAAGGAGGATATACTTTCAGGCTAGCAATAACACCCCATCCCTCGATTGCCAAAACAATGCCATACAGAACAAGAATGGCATGACTGGAGCATAATGAATTAATAAGACAACCATGAACAATATAAACTAATTCCATAGGGGCAGAAAAGGAGAAAACCTCAAAAAAAAAAAACAATTTCCATAGAATGAAAATGATTAACATTAAGAAGGTTCTAGACCAACCTAACATTTTTAGCACAATCAGCATGAGCATCATAAACATAAACAGGTAAAACCCTTGGTGAATATACGACAATCGGTGGTGAAAGAAGTACCTGAGAAGAAAATAAAAAAGGAAAGATTAGTGTCATCAATCATCAGAAAGAAATCACCTTAAAGAAACTAAAACAGGAACTCAGGAGAAGATATTTGACAAAACAAAACTTAAAAAAAAATGCAGTTTTAAAAGGAGACACTTACAGTCAATGCCCTCCCTCCAAGCAGAAATAGAAAAGAAAAGTAGCCAACAGATGCACCAACAAAAGGTTTGCCTGAATGAAGTTACTTCAAGTTGTGAGACAAAATGAGAAATGGATACACAACAACATCAACCAAGGCTTATCCCACTAGGTGGGGTCGGCTTAAAATGAGAAATGGATTCAAATAAAAAATTAAGAACGAAGGATAGTAATATTGATGGCACACACCTTCGAAAAGCCCCAAAAGAAATGCAGAAAGAGCCAGAAGAAATGCAAGAAAACAAACAAATAACATTTGTTTCCTTGTAAGATAGAAATTATTTGAGGCCCAATAGTGAATCACACCAATCGCTAGAAGGATAAGAAGTATAACTAAAAGGAAAGCTACTCCAACCTGTCAAAGGAATAAAGAAGTGCATAAGAATATTCAATGGTAATGCCACCCCCAAAATAAAGTAAAATCTCTATACAGGAAACAATGAAACAACACTCACTGTCCAAGGTGTTACCATAACTGTCAGAGCTGATAGAGCACCAAGCAACAATATAAAGCCAATGCCAATGAAGGCATAAACTCCTCGAGAGAGTTTCCAATCATCATCTTTCCTGCAGACAGATGTTCAAAATTTCAGTCTCCAGTACATCTGAAGACTCAGCTAAAAAATTATAGTCAATATTTTGCTTACCATTTATACAAACCAGTGAACAGACACAAAAAGGCTGGGATGCAAACCAACGGAAGTAGGGCAGCAAGAAAATCAGCCTTCATCGGAATTCTATCATCTCGAGAACTCAACACCCCCCAATATGATGTGCCACAAAAGGCAACAAGAACAACTACAAGGAAAGCAGTAACTTTAATTGCAAAATTTCACTAAAAATGATGCAGTTATATATCTATAGCATGCTAGATATGCCACAGCAGTATACAAGCATCACACGATCAAAACTTACCAGTGAAAAAACCAAGACATATAGCAGATGAGAATGAGAAACGATATGTTGCAAACCATGCCACAATGGGCATTCCAGCAGTAAATACCAAAGCAATTGCTGAAGCTAGAGCCCAACCCAAGTACATAGATGTTGTGTAAGGAGAGTAGATGCTGTTTTGGTTTGTGTTCCATCCTTTGTAACCTAAATCATCTAAGGGCTTTGCGGATATGATTGCACCAAGAGCTGCAACTGATCCCATAAATATGCATAGACTGCCTGCAAGCATAATGGCCTGAAAACAAAACAGACATAAGACAAGAACCAAGCAGATGATCTTAATAAACAAAATTAACTTTCATCTACCTAAACTGTAAAGAATAATTTGGCAGTAACAAGGAGTGGTACTTGGAGTCAATAACTGAAAGTTAAACATTATGGTTGTCTAACTAAGAAAAAGGTTGATTTGAATTTTTACTAATCCTTCTGATACAGTCAGCATCATAGTTGTTGAAATCAACAGGCAGTCTAAAAATTTAAATATCGGCTGTATCAGTATAAATAATATAGTTCTAATATACGGATGATAAGTTAATTTATGAAAATTTTATGATAATTAATGATCTCATTATTTACAATAATAAATAATTTAATAATTTCTTTTTTATTAATCATTATTAAATATTAGTTTATAAATAATTGATGATGTTATGACTTGCAACATTAATAAAGTATAGAAGAAATTATTAATTATATATTTTTGTAATTAATATTAAATTAATTTTATTATTATTTCAATATTATTATGTTGATTGTTATTTGGAATTGTCATCAAATATGAATAACATTAACATTAACATTGATTAATTATTAGTATTATCAATCGAATATTTTAATCCCTAATTGTTCAAGTTTGCCCCTACTAGTAATGATTTTGTTTAGTAATATAACAGAAGTGATAATTTATTAATTATTAGTTAATACATACTATTTATTACCAAATATGATTAATGAAAGCTCACTACATATGTACACATTGTTAGCAACTAATCTTGAAATTAATATGTGATAGCTAACATAATTTACCTTCTGTACCATATTTCCAAATAAATTACTGCTACATACTATTAATTATTAGCGTGAACCAAGATTCAAAATATAAAAACTATGCTGGAATTTTAGTCTTTGATTGGAACAATTCTATTTTGGTATCGTTCCAATGTTCTGATGTATAATGCCGGTGACGAATAAGAGGTTGAAGCAGGAAACAGATTAAACAAAGGAAGAAAACATCACTGAACCTTTCTCAAAGCCTACCAAAACACTAATTACTGAAAGAAGAAGAATGTCTTCCTTATTGACCACATTGCCCCCTTTTCTCAAATCAGAACAACCAGATCTTTTCATTTGATAATCTGGATCTCCTCATCCTCCCCTGAGATGCAATGCAACTGCAGCTTCTCTCAACAGTTTAGTGGCTGTGACAAGATTTGGAGGGAGGATGTCCTGGCAGTGAATCCTGTTGATTGAAACTGACTGTGGAGACTTGTTCCACACCTTAGGTTCTTCTCCTATTCTTCGAATTTCTGAAGGCATTGAACCGAGATCTCAGGCAATTTTGGACAAAAAAAACACTGATTACTCTCAACTCTCATCTAATTCAATTGATATATGACTGCATCTGTGTAAATTCCAATAGTGTCTTCATATTTTCAGCCAAAAATCAGATTAACACTTGGTAATTTGCACAATGTTAACCACATTTATTTATTATGAGAACCACCAGTGGTTCAGTTAACTTCAAAAATAGATCTATACAAGAGCTATTGAACAGCCAACTTACCATATTATTTAATACTAGTATACTAAATAGTCTGCAGTATTCACGTGCATCACATATTAATTTAAGATTTTTGCTCAATCTTACATTGGCACATGTGAAATGCTCATTTACCTTTACATGCAAAATAATCAGTTTAAACACATTGCAAGCAACCTTAACTGGTGAAAAGACTAATTAATATGCCTGCATAGTTTAGGATTGTGAAGCAACAGAATGGAGGCGAGATGATGGAGAAAATACACAGGATGGACAGACATAACAGCATCACAAAACAACTAAGTTTGGTCTTATAAGAACACTATCAGCAAATCTTAATCCATGAAATCTTAGTATTTAATGGCATCGAGGAATCTAGTTGGCACCACATGGATCAGTCATCAAGATGCTAAACCAAACAAGTATTATACCTAAATTTGATTCATGTAAATCAATTAATTGGAGATAAAAGGATATTATAAGGATAACCTCCACTCAAGTGCCATTATAAAAACTGATGAAGCGTAGTGGTACATGACAGATTCAAAGTTTAAGTACAATGAACTATTCTGACCTCCTTCCTAGTGGACTGATTTCTGTTTCCGTGACTTTCAAGCCCTCCTGATATCCAGAAACAGTAACCATTATGCATCCAAATTGGGAGGGCAACAGAAAGACTTGCCACCATGAGTGGGAATGTCAGAGCTAATCCCAATATTAGAGATGATTTGCTGCAATTTTATATAAAAGTTAGGAAAAGTGGATATAAAATTAGCAACAAGCAACACAAGGATGACATCCATTTTAGAAAAGTAAAGCACATAAATGCATACATGTAAAAGCAATGAGTTCAAGAAAAAGCAAGGAAAAGAAATTTTCAAAGAAAAGTAGAAATGAAAACAGTAATAAGCAACTTCGAATAGTAGTCCACATCAACAAGATTAGAACATATGAAACACAATGACTATTGCTCTACATTCAAGTATATTGTCCGTAACAGAACCATTAGCATTCAGGAAAAAAGTTGTTTTATGCAAAGACTTCCACGCAGAAAATAAAGTGATGAAAGTGGAAGCTCTATATGGCATGAGTCAAGCACAATATTTCAGAGGAAAAAAAGAAAATTTGGATAGTTTGTCTAGTCAAACACTCTTTCATTCTTTTTTTTATAAAATTACTTTGATTTATATATCATGAAGAATTTGGACATTGTCCCATAACTTAAAATCTCATACCACGCTATGCAACATAGTTGAAACGTATCATTTCAATAAATTATTGAAACTTGATACTACTCTATCCTGCATCATTGTGTCAATCATGTTGATGAATTTCATATCATGCCAACGTTCCACACCCCTTAACATGTTACAAATTGAACATGATTATTAAATTTTTTTAGCTTGTGTTTGTACAACACAATGTCAAAATTGTATCATTCTACATGGGCCACAAAGTCCAAATTTAGTTATATAGTTGTGTGCTCTTAATTCTTTTCTTCATCTCCGTCATTTTTTCCAACTTCAATTTGCCACCAACACTGTATGTCAGAACACAAGCTTGCTATCGAACCAGTATTGTTGAGTCAAAACTGAAACTCCAGAACGACTCAAAATTTTGAACCTTAATTCGTCCAAACCTCGCTAGTTATGTCGGCATAAAATTGGTAGACATCATTGTAGATATGGTTATATGCATAATCCTTTATTAAAAACTAAACTAGCCTTCCCTTATCACCGTCTTCACCATAGATTTACTTTCCAAATGTTATCCACTGAACAAAAAGTAGAAAATCCACAAGTTAGACACCGACGCCTAGCAGTAGTTTCATATTTCATATACAACTATCGCTTACAAAGGACACATGGATTAAAAAATTCAAATAACTAGCAGAAAATGGTAAGGCAAACAAATGTAAGAATTCATTGCAAAAATAAACTTAGATACCTTAGAAAAGAGAGAAGCAAACCTACACATGTAGTCAAGAGCCACGCGATGAAACCGTACTGAAGAAGGGAAAGAATATGTCAGCAAGGAGCTAACCAAACAATAAAAAATTAGAAGAAAAATATCCTTGTCAAACACACTTGCTTATTCAAAATTGGGAAAAATAAAAGGCACACTAGTTAGAGTGAACAATCAGCATAATTTTTTGCACTATAAGTTCAGAGAAACGTATTTAAAAGGATCAATTGTTACTAACAAATTAAAGTAGCAATAGAGAACCATGATCAGCAAAGTGAAGGAAAAAAAAAAGAACAAAACATATAATGCCTTCAGAAATATTCCAATCCACAATGAAGGAGTCTTGTTATTTGTAATGCTAATAGCCCTAACCAAAAATATGGAGCCAGTTATATGAATATAATCAGTAGCCACTAAAATATAAATTACATAGAAAAAAAAAGGGACACCAGATATTCTCCCAAGAATCATATTTCCATCATACCTTGCGAGGCCTAGATGTCATTGACATTCCTTCTGCGTGCAGAGACCACAGGAATGCCATGATTGAACAGACAGCCGGTGAGAGAAGCAGAACAGAGAAACCAAATTCAAACTGCAGATAAAGGAAAATGAATAATTTTAAAAATAAAAAATATGGATTTTCAATTACTTAATTAAAAGCCACAATTCTAAACTTGGCGTACACAAAATCACCTGTTCATGAGTAGCATTAATTACTTTAACAGGCTTGGGTCTGAAAATTGACACAAGCACTGTCTCTGCTATGAAAACCAGAGTAAGAAAGATCCATGCACGTTCAGCAGTACCAGCTATTTGATGTAGCATAAGCCTAGAAAACCTGAGCCACTTTTCCAGTCCCCTCTGTCTAAGTTCTTCTGATAAAGATATTTGATTTGGGACAGTACTGTCCAATCTACCAGAATCAGGGACAGGAACATCTGTAGCATCTTGATGCTCTCTGTCTGCATCTAAACTACTTCTCTGCAGCAAAGATAAAAGTCTAGGATCAAGCCCTCTCTCCTTCAACATGAAAGTGAAATTTGGATCGATGCCCTTATCTTGAAGAAGACTAGCCAATTCATGGTCTGAAAGCCCAGTTTTTCTTTTCAAAATTGATGTAATCCTTGGATCATTCAGCCTGTCCTGTAAAATTAGAGCAATATTCACGTCTAAACCAGAATGATTTATGGATGGAGCGCCAGATCCACTCGACTCACAGCCTTGGCTTTCTAGACCACTGCTAGAACAAGTAATAAGGGAAGTATTGTGATCAAGATGTCTATCAGTAGTTCTGACCACTTCAGAATCATGAACAGAGCGGCATGAATTGCTCCGTAATGCTAAACTTGCCCTTCCACTATATACATTCTTGTCACAATTAGCATCTTCTTGACAACTGCGAGAACGACCAAAAAGCATATTTTTCTTGTTATTGCCACTCATAGAAATATGATTATTTCCACAAATATCCTCCACGGAACTTCCTTGATGACCTGCTTCAACGCTGCTACTACTACGTTTCACACTCGACCCACAACCTTCAGAAGAACTCGAGGAACTATTTTGCCCATTGCGCCGGAATCCTTCTCTAAGACGTAATACAGTACTTCTTAAAGCAACTCTCCTTTCAAACAATGGGTTGGAGACAAATAATCGACGGGAAACAATTGCACCTAAAAGGACAGATGCTACAAAAGCATAACTTATGCAATGACCCAGATACCTGCAGGATGGATTACCCATAAGCGGGATGGAAAAAAAAACGTGTATATCAGGAAAAAGAAACCAAGGGAAAAAAATACCAGTAATGCACTCCAAAGCAGATGAGGAATATTCTGGATATTCCAGCAACAGATAATGCTACAATGCGACTTCTAACTATCTCAAATGCAAACAGACAAACACCCATATTCCAATCTGCCACAGAGAGATAAATTGTGAACCTCAATTATTACGTTAAGACAAAAAAGGGAAAGGGACCATGAAGACAAAGACAAACATTTACCAAGAATGAGAACAGCAACTGAAGTTACTGCCCCCAGCCAACGAGCTTCTTTTGCTGTCAGCCCATACAAAACAGCATACACTACAAGAACAGTCACAGAACCAAGATACAGAAGTCCTAGGTGTATAGCCCTGCACAAAAGCATTCAATGGAAAGAATAGAATGAGAAAATCAAGGAACATATCCAACAGAATTAAAGAAATAGCAATATCAAGATCATATATATGCTAACAAATGAATTTCATCAAAAAGTAAACAACACTTGCCTGCTAGATTTACGCATGTACAACTCATTTGGATCCGGTGGTTCAGTTAAGCAAGAAACAGCTCCAACTTCAATACAATCAGAATATGCAAATTTGTATGATCTCCGTACGTATTCATCAACATCAAATCCATTTCCTTAATAGAAGAAGTATTTGTTTGAATACATGAGATAAATTGTGATCACAGGCTTACAGCACATAAAGCAATTAGATAATTATTTATTCAGTATAACCAAGGCAGATCAAAATAGAAGGGAAGCAGAAAACATTACCATTAAAGACAACTCTGCAAATAAAAAGAATATTGATGGCTAGTGCAATTACAGAAACACCAAAGAAGAATCCAGATGGTGAATATTGCTCGGAGGCATTCACACCAGAAGTTACATAGACAGCACAGAGCTCATAGGCACAAAGTAATGCCACAGCCAGGAGAAGCAGATAAGCAACTCCCCCTGCAAGGAAGTATTCAGGGTTAGTGAACCAAACAGAGACCATCTATCAATCATCATTTATGGAGTGAAATAGGGTTATCTTAAAATTGTCAACATATATGGGATCAAAAATCCCAGCTTACACAAATGTTTGTCATTGGGTACCATTGACAGTTAGATACACTTATTTTCAAGCCCATCCATCCTTTTTGATCAACTAAAATCATTATGTCTCATTGATTATCAGTATTAGTATAGGCTACATATATAGCAGATAATACTGAATAACCAGACGAGGAATTTAATAAAAAATAATATGGGCAATTTGTCCTCATCCTCTCATCTCCATCCTCTGCAACTCATGCTTGTCCAAACTATTTAGGATCAGTAAATGAATCAAATACTTTTAGTGAGCTCTATGTAATGCTATATCATTTGTAACATTCAAATCAACTGTCATATTTCATTTGTGTCTCTACCCCTTAATCTTTCCAATCTAATAGATTCTACTCCTCCGACTATAGAATCGCCTACAAACATATTGATCACATCTCAAATTTTTTTTTTTTTTTTGTTTTATCATCTATTAGAGCTATATGTAATTGCTCTCATACCATTAGCAGTTTTTCCAGCACATCCATCATTCTCTTTGCTACGCTACCATATGTGATATATATTATATGATTGTCATGAATATGTGAGTGCTTATACTGATTATAATTAAAAATTAATCAGCTATATGAACTAAATAATCAAAATTGACTAATCCAAACACAAATAATAAAATATATATGAACAATCAATGAACAAAAACAAAAAAGAAAACAACACCTGGCAAGATATATAAATTCTATGCCATAATTGATCTTTACAAAAACTATATAAAGGTAATCCAATCTAAAGAATTAGCAATTCAAAGAGCAATATCAAAATAGAAATTTTACACATTCAAGCAATGTTGATGATCAAGTATAACATATACAGGCACTGGAGATTGACAAATCATAGTATGATAACACGCAAGAGTACATACTTGAACTTTGCCATTGTGTCCGCCACCAAAGCATTATAGAATAGAATGCCAGTAAAAGAGCCATGCCAGCAATTATTAAAGCTAAACCAATTATATTGCGCCTCAGAAGTCCAATGATTATGACTCCCCATGTTATTAGCAGAACAATGGGGGAAAGAACAATAACCCATGCAATTAGTGATAGAGCACTAGCAACCACACCTAAGTGAGGTCCTTGTATAATATCAGGCCATTTTCTTGCATATATCCAACTGGCAATTACAATTCAGAAGGAAAATTTATTCAATGAAAGAAGAAATGATGTTTAACAATTGACAAGCATCAAACAGCTGTGCATAATACAATATAGCAGAATAAGATGGCAGTGTAAAAAACTACATGTCACGAGTTAGGAAAATCATGACAATAAGAAGAATATGATAGACTTATTGAGATTACAAAAACAAGGTTCCAAACAACTTATTAAAGAAGACACATATGTTTAAGTCAGAAAATCTTAAGTAAACTAATCAACAAGAACAAAAAAGAGTATTTATTCCTTCAATAAGATTTAATAAATAAATATTTTTAAAAAAAGTTAGCAGTCATCAGCTAGAAATTCATCATCCAAAAACTTATTGGTAGGTTTGACGGCCTAAAATTGACTTGCCAAGTCGGACAACCACATCTCCAAACTAGGATTGCAAGCAGTTTCAGCCCCCAGCGCTATCCTGGCTGGTTAGCACAGGGTGACATGCCTGTAGTGGGCGGGGGTCAATCCCTAGGAGCTCACCGCCCAAGGCTTGCTCTAGATCCCCACCCTATACTGGCCTGCTAGGTCCTGATGAACCTCTCTCCTCGGTAGGGGCAGCTGAAGGGGGCCGTTAATGTAGTGGTTCCACATTTTTTAGGATTGCAAGCAGTTTCTCTATTTCTCTAGCTTAAGGAAATCTCACCCGTGCTTGCTACTGTTTCAAAATACAATATCATGTTACTGATGTGCACTGTAATTCCTAGAAACATCTCAAAACAAGATAGCCAGCCTATTTAAGCAAATTCACCAAATCTATCCCTACTCCACAAACAGTTACGGTTTACAGAAATCCTAAGACAAGAAGTGAGAGCTTTGAATACCTGAAGCATAACTGCCAAAATAAGCTCTTTGGTTGACACATTGATGTGTCACTACAATTTGAATTCTAACAAAAACCAGAAAGGTAATGGTAAAAGGTAATAGTGAATAGTAACTACCCCTTGTTCAATTTAAAATGCCTACAAGGGTGACCAAAATAAGTTGGACTTGCAACAGAGAATTTAAATATGCATAGACACACAAAAGAAAATGATTGAATAACTATGCTTGCCAAGTATAAGTCTAGATTTAAAAGGGATCAGGGTAATATTTGATGAGTAAGATGATCTGGAAGTTGGCACCACACTAAACCTATTTTAGAAATTTGTCTTCAAATCAAGTAAGCAAAAAAATGAGAAGCTTTCTAGACTACAACAGAATTGCATTGCCATTTTTTTGCTCCATTAATTATCTTAGTCACACTTGAGCTTTAAACAATAATATTCAGATTCATCATCAAATGAGACAACAAAAAAATAGTAGATAGCAACACAAAATACTGAATGGCAACTAACTATGACAATATTAAACAGAAAAAATAAACCATGTGAATTAATGACTAGCAAATGTGTTAGCCACATCACAATAGACTATTAACCACATGAAAAAAGGGCTTCAGACTATGGTGTGAGATGAACTAAACTGATTACAACTGTTAAACAAAGAGGTTATAACTGAATCAAGGAACTGAGAGATACTAATTGCAGAATAGCAAGAATTATCCACAATCAATGTCTAGAAATCAGAAAAATGCAAGTTAATTTTATTGGAGATTATGGTAATAGCTCCAAACACAACAACTATCCTAGTTATGTGATATTCTGCAAGCTAAGTCCTACTAATAAGCACCGCAGAAATAATTTAAAACTGAACCTGTATATCCGCCATGGCCTCCAATTTACAGCCCAGAGAATCCAGAAACTAAGAGGACTTAAGACACAGAAGAAAGCACCGCAGATAGCGCATACAAGAGCAACCTGATGCTCCTCATCTCCTTCCATGCCTTCTTCTCCCACAATCCAGTTTCCAGTCACACCATGGAAACAAGAGTAGATACCTATAGAAAAATAAAACTAACAATCCAATATCCGCGTCGAATTTTACCAAATAGAATCATGCAAATGCAAGAAGGAGACCCTAATTCGACAGAGCGACATAGAAGTGACAAATACAACACTTTTCCCATTTCGGCCCTTCTCGAGATCCGAAATTTTCCAGAACAATGGCTCCGCAAATGACAGGAAGTCGACAATTCAAAAAGAAAATTAAAAAAAAAAAACAGCAGAAAGAGACGGACGCACGGAAGTCGACCGAGTAAAAAAAAATATATCCGAGATCGAGCTCTCACAACCTGGAAGAACAAGAGGAGCCTCGATCTGCAGAGTAAACCCTAAATGACGCAGCGGGGTTAGGTGGGCAAATATGAGACGCGGAAACAGGGGAAACGGCCGTACCGTTGGCTCCTGCAAGCGAGATTCTCCTCGACGGAAGCGCTGGAGCCGGAATCGGAGCGAGATGACGGCGAAACCCGAGAGATTTTTTCTCTTCCCCACGAGAAAACCCTCGAAATCGCGCTGACGGTCAGAGAGAAAGAGTGAGAGAATGAGGAGGTGGGTCGCCCCAGTGGGAAGACAAGGTGACGTTTGTCAACTCGCTTGTGCTGCTGCTGCGAGACTAAACGAGTAAACTCCTATCCTGGCCGCCTCGGCCATGAAACCAATCAGGGTGACGTGGCTATCTCTTATTCGTGTATGACCGTGGATCCTGAAGTCACCGCATCGGAAAGATTGCCCGAAAATATTTCATGGGTGATTCAGCAGCTTCCTGATAAACTGGGAGTCTGGATTCGGAAGACAATAGTGTGCGACGATGGTTCAGGAATTGCTTTTGGTTGGTATGTTTCTTAAAACAAAAAATAATAATAGTTCTCAAGAGTCAAAAAAACAAATATTTTTTATTTATTTTATTTATGATTTGATATTAGGGATGGAAAAGTTTAAATTTTACGTATTTGTATAATTAACCATGTGTTAATTTTAAACTAGGCCTGGAGTATAATATATAAATGTATAATTTAATATTATTGATAAAAAAAAAGTAATATTATTTGGGAGGAAGGAAATAAAAACTGTGAAAAAAAATCACTGTCATTTACTTTGAAAAAAAAAAGTGAAATTATTTTTTTTCTTTTGTTTACTTAATAAGCAGATGA
The DNA here is from genome assembly GCA_037177395.1 of Alpinia galanga. Lineage (NCBI taxonomy): Eukaryota > Viridiplantae > Streptophyta > Magnoliopsida > Zingiberales > Zingiberaceae > Alpinia > Alpinia galanga. Next base: position 2,112,006 of record JBAMHZ010000103.1, on the reverse strand, counting down.
ATTTAATGTTTCATCCATTGACAAATTCTTTTCTTTCCTTTAGTTATATATTTTTTCTCTTTAAATTGGATAAAAAATCTTTCTCTTCCTTTTATATTATATTAAGTTGATAAAAGTTTACTCATGTGGCTCGTTATTGATTGTTAATCACAGACATTAACCACTACTGGCATCGATTATCAGTCATCGCCATCGCCGTCACCAATTGGTTGTCACCGCTCATTGACCGCGGCTGTCAACCGCTGATCACAATTATCGCCGCTCACTGTAACCTCACTAACTGATAGAGGGCAATGGCCGACGATAATCACCATCTTAGTCACCTTCCCTTCTCTTTCTAGGGATTTTTTTTCCTTAGAAAATTTCTTTCCTTCCATAATCCATAAGCAAAGGCTAATTGTAAATTTGAAACTCAAAAATATTTTAAAAAAAACAAATATTTTCACTATATAATTATTCTTAAAACATAAGTTATAATTCTTAGGTGCATTTTAAAAATATAGTTAACAAATTAACACCCAATATTTGTATATTTGTTTAGTGACTTAGCAATTGAATAATCAGCTGGTTAGACCAACATGTAACTTAAGTATTCTAAAATACAATTTATGGTGCCAATAAAATATTTACAAATCATTTAAATAAAAAAAATTGGAAGAAGATTAAATGTTTTAGGAAGATTCTAAAACTGAAGTTTTTGTTTTTTTAGCAACACTCACACATTTTAATAGGTCATGCAAGGCCAAATAAATTAGAGTGAAAAAAAAAAAAGAACAAAGTAAAACTAACAAATTTGACAAGTTAGAAGCTTAAACAAGTCTAAGAATTGAGTAGGCTAAATGGACCAGACAAATAAATAAATCATGTTAGATAGTGAGATAGATAAAATGAGTTAAAAGAATTTAACAAGTAAGATAGATGAGTTTTAGTTATGTTGTATAGAACAAGAAGAAAAATAAATGGGACAAACAAACTAGATGGATTAGACTAATCGAGCAAAATAGTGAGTAGAATGAGTTAAGCTAATCAAAATAGTAAAATGATTGAGCCCAATGACCTATTTGGGTTAATGCTACGAGTAGACTAGATAAACAAGTTAAACATGGTGTATTATGCAAGTGAATTAGTCATATTTACATAAAATAACAAAATAAGCAAATAAGACAAGCAAAACAAACAAATGGATTAGACTAATCGAGTAAATCGGTTAGTTAAACAACTTAAACTAATCAAGATAGTAAAGTGTTCGAGTTGAATGGACTAGGGGCCAAATGATACAAAAAAGACTAGACAAGCTTACTTCATGAATTAAAACACACAATTGGTCTTTCCATTGGCCCAATGGGCCTTTGTCTGTACGAAATTTTCATCAATAAAATTTTTTAAAGAAAAATCTATTATACACAATCTTATCTACTCTACGAAAGACTGTTTTCAGATTTCCATGATTATTGCATCAAATTTCTCATTCTTTTCCAATATAAAACTTTTTTTTTTCAAGTCTTAGTTTGCATGAAACACAGATGGCAGAATCAATAACTGATCAACATGTCCAACTCCAACTGGTGCAGCAACTCCTAATAATTGTGAACAGCCTTGTCTGAAAAGTGACCACATGAAGACCTACTAACCACATGAACCAAGTGGGGCTCCTCCATCATCCTTCCACTCATGGACCTTGTTGCAGGCTGGCCATGCAGTAACCTCTGCTACTCAGAAGGACTCATGGCCCTGTAACCTGCTCACCTTGTTTGTGTTTCTAGGCACATCTAGACATGCAACATAACCACAAATTTCATGGTCATCTTACTGAATACATGTCTTTGAGTTGATAAGAAGCTCCATTATTTAATTGTGCAAGTCATGTTTGTCATCAACGAGAAGTACAGATAGATCTTACAGTTTCCAGCAGAAGAGGATGCTCAGGCCCATGCATGAAAGATCTTGTTTCAGTTACTAGAACTCTTCTTGCTTTTGTGGTTTTCATTGGCTGCATCTCCATGGAATATAGACAGTACAACGTTGCTCGATGCGTTGAATACTTTTCTTACTTGCCTGCATAGCAATTCATCTGCAGTTACTTGGTTAAATTCTGTAGAAAACTATTTACTAAATGATTGCTAAAATTCAGAAGGAAAACGTTTGGCTGCATCTCCATGGAATATAGACAGTACAACGATTGCTCACAGTTGCCCAAAACAAGAGATATAAAGTATAATAAATCTAAAAAAAGGTCATTCTGAAGAAAGTATAAGAAATCAACCAAGAGAGAGATTCTTCCTTGGAAATATTATTATCACTGAGCATTCTTCTTTCATTAGTACAAATCAGGAAGCAATAAGAATGTCAACCTAATCAAGCATGTGCTGGCCCCATTTTGACTCTTAAAAAAAGATCTAATTGCAAGTAAAGATAACCAAATCTTGAGTTCTCAAGGCCATGAAAAGTAGTAGTTTGAATAATTTTTGGAGATTGTGCAATGAACTACTTCATGTGACACACTTTGTTTAACAGCATCTATTGAAAGCTCCACAAGATATTTGATTCCTGTACCTTTCTCTTGCAAACCAATCACACTCTGTCATTAGTTTGATATTTAATGCATTTTTTAGTTTAATGCTACATATGATCCCTCCATCTATTTAAGGACTATTGTTGACTATAGAACAACACTGATATGATTATTTATTCATTCATCATTATATTTTGGATCAAAAGCTATATTTTGTACTACATGAAAAAAATTAGGGATTGCTGAGGTCTACTACAGGAGCTAATTACTCTCAGATGCATGTACACTGAGATGCTACAAATATAAAAAAAGGGTGAAAAAAATGAATTGTATCAAGGAACTGAAAAATACTACACTATGACTTCTCAAAAGTTAGAACATGAAATTCAGTTTTTTCCTTAAAAACTAATATCCATGTTTGTTTGATACCTTCATATAAAAAAGGACTTTTCTAAGAGCTGTGTAGCAAGAAGAAAGAATAATTACCCATCATATAGTATCAAAAATGAGCTAAAGATCATCCAAGAATAACATAAACTAAGCATGATAACCAGTGATAACAGAGAACAATTTATTGGAGGTAGTATGAACTAATAGATAAGAAAATGACACTGCCCTTTCCACATTCATTCTATGATTTTAGCAGCCTGGCTAACATGGTTTAACTTCTTGCTGTCTCCTCGACCAATTTTGAGAACCATGTTGGACAAACCAACATCCTATTAAAAGTATTGACAACAGGACTACTCATTGATCAGAAAAACTATGGAGAGAGGTCTTCCTAGTGTCAATTCAAAAAAAGACACAGATAGCCCACCAAAATTATTACTGACAAAACACCACCATCAATCAATACTAATTTTTGTTCCACTTGACACCCATCAGCCACCAGATAAGCCAAAAACTCAATATAAAGCCACATCCCCTCTTGATGCAAGCACCAGCCTAAGTAACAAGAAGATGGGTTCACAGGTATCTGAGAAAATGAAGCTTCTTGTAGCTGTACTTGCACTCCAATTCTGTTATGCAGGATTTCACGTAGTTTCTAGGACTGCACTCAACATGGGTATCAGCAAAATTGTCTTCCCAGTTTACAGGAACATCATTGCTCTGGCTTTGTTGGCTCCCTTTGCCTATTTTCTAGAGAAGTAAGATACAACAATGCATTCCATTAGCTTGATGAAACTCTTCTTAATTTCTTTTTATTCCTGTTTCAGAAAAGACAGACCACCTCTTACCTTATCCTTCCTCTTTCAACTCTTTCTTCTAGCATTATGTGGGTAAGTATTAATATATTTCACTGGTTTTGGTGCAAGAACTGCAAGTAAAAAATTAATTTTATTCCCTAATTACCAGGATAACTGCTAACCAAGGGTTTTACCTCTTGGGCTTGTACTACCTATCTCCGACCTATGCTTCTGCAATTCAAAACTCAGTCTCAGCCATAACATTTGCTATGGCAGCAGCTCTCAGGCTTGAACAGATCAATATCAAGAGCAGATATGGTGTGGCAAAAGTGGTAGGAACAATGGCCAGCATTGGAGGTGCCACTGTTATTACCCTCTACAAGGGTCCTCCCTTACTGGATGGCAAGCTTTTCCTCGTTGCCTCTGCCAGCACAATCCTGAACTGGACCCTTGGTTGTGTCTACATCCTTGGCAATTGCATTGCATGGTCTGGGTGGATGGTACTTCAGGTTCTCACCTCTTTCATTATATAAATCTTTATTAAGAATCATAATCTATCATGGAGTAAAACCTATCTCAATTATACACAGGTTCCAGTGCTCAAGAAGTACCCTGCAAGGCTCTCAGTCACCACAATCACCTGCTTCTTTGGTCTAATCCAGTTCCTCATCATAGCAACCTTTGCAGAGAACGACATTGAGAGGTGGAAAGTCCACTCAGGAGGAGAGCTGCTCACAATCCTCTATGCTGTAAATTCACCATTCATCCATCTCATGATCAAAACAAATTGACCTCACTGCAAAAATAAAGAACAAAACATGGCTTCTGCAATGGCATCAACTGTCCTATAAGACATTCTTCTGCAATGAAAGGCCATCACAGATGACCATAGTCATTATTATGCTTTTGTGATGGTTTTCATAATTCAAAAAGTTGATGTAGATGATATATCATTTTTAGTGGTCAAATTGCTTAAATGTGGTGTTTGTGACTGATATTTTTTTTACAGGGTCTTGTGTCTTCAGGAATTTCTTTCTCCCTCCAGATTTGGTGCATCGACAGAGGAGGTCCTCTATTTGTTGCAGTCTTCCAACCAGTGCAGACTGTGGTGGTGGCCATCATGGCAGCTGTTATACTTGGTGACGAGTTGTACTTAGGAGGGTAAGGCAAAATTTTCAATTTCATGTCTATACATATATATATATATATATATTTAACATAG